>JBAJNP010001442.1:0-61814 GCA_036877545.1 Yasuhikotakia modesta
CTGACCAGCTAAACCAGCTGAGCACTAGTCTGGCCAGGCTGCGAGACCAGATTAAACCAGCTAAGATGTTTTTAGTGGGGAATGATGTTTATTTTCGGAAGAAAAAAATCCTTAACCTAGTTGCCAAAAGTATGCATGGGTCACAGAGAGTGTGAGAGAGTTTTTTGTTCATGTACATCTGTGTATCTTTATGCAGCTTGGATGAAATCTGTTGTTATTAAACCCCCGATAACATGATCATGTGCTTACAGCTTAAGAACACACAGCCAGAGGCCTCCCCTGCTGAACACACACCACCTCAGCCAACCGCAGTTCTTGTGCTTTTGACAACGCCACCCTTTGGAGAACGCTTCAACCCTTCACTGAATTTACTGGCTTGTCTTTTCCTCCTCTATCTCCTTCAAACACAAAAGCGACAGTAACAACTAAACAAAGCAAAGTTCTCTCTTTCCCCCGTGGCATGTAGGTTGAAGCAAAGTGAGACCCCTACTGTGTATAAAAAGGCATAGAGAGTGAGTAGCGCTGAATGGTGTCTCTATATTAGACCCCTCGTACCTCCGTCAAGCGATCCGCTCTCCCTCTCTCTCTCTGATAAAGATCCATCAAGGAAACCCCTCTTTCCCCCTCTTTCCTTTTAATTTTTTTCCTTCTCTTTTATGAAATCTATTCTTTAATTACAAGTGCTATCTTTTTGTAAGCCTCCTACTTACAAGATAATTTATTTCTTTTTCAAGTGCCCACTTAAAATGGCTTTTTAACATTTCACCCTGCAGCAGAATGCATCGAATTTACAAGATTTAATTTGGGTCCTCCCTTCTTTTCTGCGTTTCCCATTTCTTGTAAACCCCCTACGCGCACATACAAGTGCAATGCCCACTGTCACCGCTGCGTTTTTTTTCTTTACAGTTTTGCTGTTTGTATACTTCATTGCCAATCCAGCACTGTAAGGTTTAAGGTCTTGTTTAAAAATGAGTTCCTCCGCTCTCTTTCTCTATTTTTCATCTCCTCCGTTTCTTCTTGTTGAGTTAGTGCCATTGATCAAATCTGAACACTATAGCACTGAGGATCCCTACTGAGACTCTGTATGCTTAGGCCTGCATAGTGCTTGCAGCCATAACTACCTGAATTGCTTTTAATTGCCTGGTGTAGCTACATCATCTCATTGGAGAACATGCCTGCTTGGCTCTCGAGGGCAATTGTAAGTGTGAACGATGGGATTAAGTGGCTATTGATGTGACTTTAGCTGCTTTTGACAACAAAGACCAAAAGAGAATTCTTCACCCCCCTCCAACCCCAAAATCACTCAGCTACCCCCTTCTTTATTTCAAGGAGGAAAGGAATACAGTCAACTAATACAGTCCCTTCACAGGCAGCGGCAAGGAACCGGCAAGCAAAGTCTGTTCTCGGCGGTAATTAGTTGTATGTGATAGCAATTATTTGCTGCATTTATTGACGCTAATTGTTTGAACAACCCGACTTACAGAAACACAATTAAATGTGTGTGTGCATATCAGTGGTTATTAGTGTGTGATAAAATGCGTTTGAAGAAAATTAAGCCATAAATGAGCACCTCTATTAGCCAGCTGATGTACACGCCGGCTCTCTCTGACTGCTGTTAGACCGGATGCTAATAGAACTCATTTTCCAGAAGTAGCATACAAATTTGTGGTTTGCCTAAACTTCTGATTGTTGTGGTGGGGTCTGTAATCTCTCCGAGTCTCCTTCAAATCTTAGTGGCTTGGCCCTATATAGATTTTTTTCAGCTGTGCTTGCTGAGCCGTTGTGAATTAGCATTAGAGAAGAAGTGTTCTCTCTGATGTTGTCAAAGATAAGAGCCTCAGGTCAACAGTGCTTATCCATTAGCAGGCAGAAAGGAAAACAAACCTTGTTTGGTCAGTTTGTAAAGATTTGAAAGGGGAAATTGAGGTACTTAGGATTAAGAGTTTTGTTGTCATATAAAAGCTCTTTAAAGAACAAGCACTTTACAAAGGTAAAAAACAATGCTTTTGCATTTTTACATTAATGTTGGGAATTTGTGTTGTGTGTGTAAATTGTGTGTGTGTGTATTTTTTTTTTCTAGAAGGATCTGTCAGCAACTCATGGCTGCGGTGCCCTGGTGCCAGACTAATCCGCGTGCCCATCACACTCCTGGCACCTCTCTGAGGTACATACCCCGCCGTGCCGTGCTCTACGTACCAGGCAACGATGAGAGAAAACTGCGTAAACTGACTTCTCTGGACGTAGACTGCGCCGTCCTGGACTGCGAGGATGGGGTCGCCCTCAACAAGAAGGTATCCAGCGCCCCTGCCTCCCTTTTCACCCCTCACCTGACCCTGTGAGATGCAACCCCAAATCCTCATCATTCAAAGCTCTCCTTCAGCCAGGTGCTGGTTCTTAATCACTCCAAAGAAAGCTACCTAAGCGCATTGCTTAAAACAAGCGCATTTCCGTCCCATTATGTGCCAATAAAGGCAAAATGCCCCCCATCACATTCCCTTGAAACAAGGTGCCCACTTCACACTGAGCAAACAGCAGGAAGTCAGCAGATGCTGCAGGTTAAAAGCATTCTCGACCCGCCCACACAGCCAACCAATTGGCCCTGTTTACCTCTCCATGAAATCGTGATTGGTGCAGGAGCTAAAAGGAGAACCGGTGGAAAGGAGTTAGCTAACAAAGGTTTTTAAGTCATGTTAATAAAGATGATTGATATGGCCAGAGGCTATTCCTGCTTGAGTGGGAAAAGGAGTTTGACAGACAGCCTAAACTGTGACCCCTGAATAAAGGTGATGGAACCCAATGTTTTCTAACACCCACTTATTTCTTTATCACTGTTAAATGGGCGAACGGGTTCCAGAAAGAAACAACAAGTATCCACTAAGGCTGGAAAGATAATGCTAGCTTTAAGTCTTTTGTTTAGTTTTAGGGCCTCAGTTACGAGGTAATCCACCTTTGACAGCCATGTTTTGATGTGTTTTTTAATGTTTAAGGCAAATAAAGTGTCCTGTTTTTTTTATTAATCCATAGCTCTCCGAAAATGGCCTTGTTAACTGATATGCATCAGTATGGTGTGGTCTTACAAAAGTAATGGTTGTTTTTACAAGAACTGTGTGAAAAGATTAAAGCGCTGAACAACAATTCAGGAGTTCTGCTGGGATAGGATTATTTCATTGAGGAATGCTAAAGCTAGGTGATCTAAGAGAGGGAAAATAACATTAGAGAAGGTCTTGTGTCGCTCTCTGAGATGAACGCTTTGCTAGCTCATGTCTCTGTCAGGACTGATGGAATTAACGCTGTTTGTAGCCTTTCAGATAAATATGCTAATAACTCACTCTGGAAAATAACATTGTACTTTGCGAAGAGGTTAAAATATAATCCCATTGCTCTTCTGCTATTTGATGGTATAAATCTGTCAGGGCGACAAGCGCTTATAATCTGTCGTACAAGCCACAGTCAATTTTAAAGACCATATGTTAGCTTTAAAGAGCCTGGCGTAGAACGAGGAAAGCTGTGTTGCATTATTTATTTGCTAGCGCGCAACTGCGAAATGTAAAAATGAGTTATTAACTCAATAATAAAACGCTTCACTCCTCTGCACTCGCTCTTTCACTTCCCACACTCTCAGCTGTTTTCCCCATTCTGGCAATTGAAAATCCGTGGGGGTTTGTGTATACCTATAGATAGATGGTTTGTTTTCTGTGCTACTAAATGACACTCCCCCTGCGGCTTGGTTACTGTTGTTTGGGCCTGTGCGGAAGACAGAATAGGAGTGGAACGCGCACCGGTTCTGAGAATAACTTCATGAAGAGTGTGTTGATATAACCCACAGGTTTCTGAATTGTCTCAGCCCTCCAATACATTCGGATACCTCATTATTCAAAATAATTCCATTTTGTGGGGCTGATATTATTGGGAACGAACCATTGCTGGAAAATCTAAATCAAAAAGCATTTTTTGGCCTTATTGTGACTTTTTATTAGTAGAGAATATAAAGATGGGAAACGAGGGGCGGTTCATGCAGAGCGCTCCAAATCGGTGACTTATGTGGTTCCATGATGGTTAGGATACTGGCTTGGAAAGCACTATGCAGGCTGTTTTGGAACAGAGCTAATTTGCCCTTTATCATATTGCTACTGCCAACATTTTGTTAAAATACTGTTTTATTACAAAGAAACACTTGACTGTGGTTTTATTGATCATTATTTCACATATTTAAGTTTTGTCTGCATTGATAGGTGAGAATATTTCACAGTAATTGTTGACTTTTCCATTAATTGTTTGCCATTCTCATTATTGTCTTATTTCCCCTGAGCAGACCTGTGCCAAACCCCAGCCCTGCCCACCGGGTGCCATATGACAGACAGATCCGGCTGTCCGGTAACTGTTTACTGTCACTCTGGATACATGCTTAACTCACACGCTTATTATTTAAAAATATAAAAACTCCTTGCTGATAAGGAGGGCAAGTCCCTTTTCTCTCCCTCCAGCAGGGGCCGACGGCTACACCTGTCTTTTTCTCGCTCTGGGGGAGAGTTTGTTTATTTGTGTGTTTTGTGCCATGGATGCCCTATAGACGCTGGCTCAGTTTGGGGCATTCCACCCAGCGTCTCTCCCCCCACCCCCTCTTACCCACCCGCCTCCCCTTTTTCTCCGTGGCAGCTTCGCTCCGTGTTGCCCCCCCAGCTCCAGTCCCTGGAAGTTTGGAACTAATGAACTGACTGCTGAGCTGCCGCCACGGAGCTTGGTCCCAAACTATACTGTACTTCACACTCGATTTATTCTCCAGATGGCAGGACTACGCAGCCCTGCCGGGGGGGGGCACCTCTTCCACTGAAGTGTGAAAGTGGACGGATGTTGTTTTGAGATCCTCTGTGATCAGCTCCAAGCTTCTGAAGCCACCCGACATTGTATGTAGAGAATAAATCCCCCTGCTAACGTGTGCATGTCTGTGTGTGTGAGTATATGTTTGTGCGTGTGTGTATGCATGTCTCTGTGTGTGCGCATGTCTGTGTGGGTGTGTATGTGTGTGTATATGTCTGTCTGTGTGTGTGTGTGTGTGTATATGTCTGTCTGGGTGTGTGTGTGCCCTTGTTGATTTCGCAGAGGTGTAGTGTCACTAGCATCAGGCTCTGTGTTATCTGATGCGCTCATCTGCGGGTGGTGACGGCTGATGCCTGGAATCATGACAGTTATTCCTGCCCCCTCACCCTTTTTTTTACCTCTCGCTCTGTCTGATTTTTCTCTCTTTCGTTTTACTGTCTCACTATTTTTCTACACCCCTCGCACCTTTACTCAGCAGAGCAGGTGCAAAACAACTTGCTAAGCAACAGGTTTGCCAGTTCAGGCCCAGCCTGGTAGAGGATGCTTTCAGTTTTTGTGGAGACTAAGAAATATGTGAAACCACTATTTTTAACACTTAACACTTTTAACAATTAACACTTTTTTGTTATTGTTATTTTTACATTTATTTAATATATTTGTAATATTTGTTATTTTTTGTCAAGATTTAGGCTGGTTTCAGAGAGACAGGATGCAGAGATGTGGTGTGGTTGTTAAGA
Organism: Yasuhikotakia modesta; assembly: GCA_036877545.1. Taxonomy (NCBI): domain Eukaryota; kingdom Metazoa; phylum Chordata; class Actinopteri; order Cypriniformes; family Botiidae; genus Yasuhikotakia; species Yasuhikotakia modesta. The sequence goes on from JBAJNP010001442.1 coordinate 5,556, forward strand.
GAAGGATTTTGAAGACACCGCTAACTATGTAACAGCACAACATGGTTACCTCAGGTGATAAAACCTAAGAATAACAGCCAAATCAGTCAAACTAACTAGTCTGGTGCTGGGAGATCATTGTGCCTAAGGGATGTGTGGTTACCTTGTGTTACTTACCTTCTGAAAAGAAGAAGTACTTAGATCTGACAAACATGTAAACATCTGTCCCATAACAGATATCACGGTATTTATTATTTTTATATTGTCTTTGTGTACTTTCTCCAGCACAGACGAATGAAAAGCGCATTAAGTTATTAATTGACTGCATGACTGTGATTTTCATACGTTAATATTTTATATTGCATCATCGTGTTTAACAGCAGGCCTGTCATGTCCGCAGTCTGTTTATATTTTGTCATTTAGTCTGTTCTTTGTCAGCCCTGGTGGTGGCAGTAGATGAAATGATTTGGAAAAAGAAAATATGGCCCATGGTTTATATTTTTACATATGCTATTTGCAGAACATATGTCAGGTACCAGTGAAACGTCTCGCAGCGGACAGCTCCATACCTGCACAGTGGCGTGCTGTGTGAGAATGTTTTTGTTGTCTTTTTCTCTTGTATGAATTCAAGTACAGTACTCATCTTCTGTTTGTCAGGACCTGCTCAATAATACACTATTATAGCCTTGAATTTCAGTTTGAGCTTATTTGAAAGTGTAATATTTTGGCTTCCTGTCAACATTTCCAATTTACCATAATTTATGCAACCAACTGTTATCTGATATAGAAGCCCAAAACTCAATGTCTGTATTTTGAAGTCTTCTCAGATTTCTTCCCCACTCTCTCTCCGGGTCGGTTCAAAGAAGCAATGCCACAGTGGATTGCAGCAGTGTAGTGATGTGTAGATGTGTGTGTTAATGGAGTCCACACCACAAATTCTGCTTAATAAGATCTGACCTTTACAATTTGTGCTGGGAAGTTGCTTTCCTGTTACTGAAGGAGTGGCAACTGTCTAGAGAAGAAGTCTTAAACATTTCTCATGTTGTTCCAAAACAGATTCATACAAAACATATTCGAATATATAGAAGTGTAATATACAAATATATATTCATAGGTTTTGCTCATTTTCATGAGCAAAACCTGACAATTTTAAGCTAAACATTGTGTGTGTGTGTGTGTGTGTGTCCACTGTGTGTGTTTATTTTTATGAAGTTTAATTTATTCAGTCATTGTGGATAAATCGCAAAAAAAGATTATACAAAAACTTCTGGGTTTGGAATGACATGTAGGTGTTGACAGAATTTTTATTTTTGGAAAACTATTCTCTTCTAACTATTCGTTTAGCAGAACCGAAACGGCACAGCTAAGGAATGTTCCAGAGGAACAGAGGGCTCTTGGGCTGCCAAGAAACACAAACGGCAATCTGAGGCGTCCGCACAGAAAATGAATCTCCAGCATTAGCGAACTTTGATAGCTTGTGTGCTGCCAGTCAGGAGAATGAGGTGTGTAAGTCGTGCTCATCACGGGCGCTGTGTGTACTGTGTAGTTCTGCTAAAGTAAGTTTGTTAAAGGGTCTGTTTGGAGAGATGCAGCTGAATAAGACACATTCACAAAATTTTCTCATGCTTCGGTGTAATGAATGCTTCTGAAAGGAGTTATAACAGCTTGATTCAGGATAAATGGATACATCTATAATCGGAATGAGGCGACATGAATAGAGATGAGCCATCCGTTTCACTGCTGTTTCCGTCCCAAGAGTTTGATTCTAAAAGATTACAAACAACAAAGACTGGAATGTCAGCTTGATTTATGTAGCGTGTATTATACACTATCAAACACAGAACAGCCTTTGATAGAGGATAATTTCATTGCCGATCACACAGAGCGTCTTTTATCTAGCCTGTTATACATTACAAGTGTTATCTTGCAATGCAAGGGCCTTATCTGTAGTGTCTGCTTAACTTTGCTTGTAAAATCAGCAATAACTGTGAAGTCTAACCATTTATCTTAAGCAATTTAAAAGGCACCATCTGGTAACAGGGCGTGGCTAGGGAGGGCGATGACAGGCGGGGCCCAGCCAATTGAAATTCAGTAAAATGGGACATTTAGCTTAGATTACCTTCTACACTTTGCTCTAATTGTTTATTGGCAGGCTAGTGTCATTGTTTTTTGTAGTATTAATGATTAGTATGTAGCTTAATTAAAGCATTGTGACTTTTTGCCATGGCCTCTTTTAAAAGCCTTTCTTCTGTTTTGACCGAATCAAATCTCTCTTTTAATCTCTTGACCAAGCAGACATTATTTTGGTGAATTTGGTGAGAAAATCGCATTACATTGTACAACACGTGATCTGTCACGTGTTGTACATTGAGGGATCATTCACTCAGGTCACTGTGTCCTGAAGGAGGTTTGGTGTTGTTTAGGCACTCTTGTGCTTCACAGGCACAGGTTGCACAGATGATTTTGTTCTCTGACCCTGGCAGCAGGTGTGACTAACTCTAATGGCTTGAAAATTGAAAGTCAGTCACTACTAACACTGGTTGTACTCCCTGTAATGACACTTTCTAAAAAGACAACCCTTGCTTTTGTGTCCAGCAAATAATCTGCTCTCTGGTGATTTCACGTAATCGCAAGAAGAAACAGGATAAATTAAGGGTCAATGTAAAGCGGTTTTCTGCCCCATTACATGTACTTTTTCATATTTTCAAAGGACAAGAAAGTGTTTTCAAATGTATCCAGATTAATGTGAATGTGGCCACAATAGAATTGGAGCAAAAATGGAACATACAAAACCCAAGAAAAGCAAAGCCATGACACACTGTGGCATTTACCCAGAAGCCCAGAGAGATCCTTCTGTTCCCACTGTCATCTCAGACCTTATTGGATGTTTCTTGTTTTAGTTTCTCCAGCTAGAGTAATTCTGACATGCCGCCTCCATCTTAAGGCTGCGTTCATCTATGTAACCACACTGTTGTTTAACATTATTCTCTCAGATCCAGCTTTCATTGTGTAGGCTGTATTAAATGTGAGTTTTGATGACAGATGTTTTAAGTGTTGTGGGAACAGAAGTAGATTCTTGGAAAGGCTGCTTACCAATACATTAACAGTGTGCCTTTATGGTTAGCAGCAGATGTTGAACGTGGCTTCATCATGGTGGGCCTGAGGTCCCATCTGAACGTTCTTTACTGGAACCGTTCTATCATCTTGACGCTGGGAGTCCAATGCAGCTCGACGTATCACAAAACGCTGAGTTTCAAAGAAAAGCCTCCCTCTCTCATTATCAAATTACAGCCGTCTGTTTTGATTGGCAGGGCCGGGCGGCCGCATAGTCGTGCAACATTCGAGCCGCCCAAGCGGAGCTCACAAAAAGCAGCAGACCCGGGTCAGTCTTCAACCTCACAGTGTGAACAGAAGTGGCGGTTTTCAGGAGGTTCAGAGCATCTAACATCCGGCCTAGAGGGACGGGATTCCCTCTCATGCGGAACAGGACAAATGTGGAATGAGGAGAGGATCACATGTTGGATCTGTTAATCATTCAGCTGGAATAGAGCTCCAGATGCCCGGCACATCACCTGTCAGACTCTGTCCGTGGGACATTTGTTTGCATAGATTTCACATCTAAAGAATTGGGGTCACCCGCCCCTCACATAGTTACAGCTCATTTTCACCATTATTGCAAGTGTCACTGTGGGTTGCAAGATGACAGTAATTAAATGGGTGAACAAAATCTAATGGTCGAATGAAAATAAACTATATGTGTGTTTATGCATCTGCTATCTTAAAAATGTTCTTATCATTTATCGCATTTTATCATGTTTTCTTTTTTATGTTAAAGCTGCAATTTGTAATTATTAAGCAGATACATGGCAGATTGGTATTCAAAATACTCTTCTTTCTTTACCCAATTTGCAATTTTTTTTATAATGATAAAGACATTTGGTCAGATTTTCCAGGGAATGACAATTTGAATTTATTTGATGTATAAATAAAATGTCTGTAAAGTAACCTGCAGTTTTATGTTTTAAACAGAGGTAGCGGCAGAGAGGCGAACATTACAGATGATACAGGGTTAAAATGAAAAAATGAGTAAATGACAATTTCATTTGTGGGTGAACTCTTCCTTTGACTGCACTGTCAGGTTAGTAACACTTACTTCATCTATAGTCCCAGCTGATGTGAAGATGTTTTAAAATTCACTCTTTCCATCTCCATATTCTCCCTTCCCTCTTTATTCTTCTTTACTCCTATTTCTTTGAATGCAAATGTATAGGAAATCCATTATACATTTCAGATGTTATACAAACCTGTTTTTGAACGTCTTTGATTTAGACACTGAATAATCCAGGCATAGATCCATTCCTTATCATATCACACAGTGGGAGTCCAAATTCTCCACAAATATGAAGGATATGGCCTTTTTTAAAACTTGAAAGTCAGTCCTTTGTTTGGAGTGTTTTGTGGACGTGCTGTCATGATACTGTGCTGAGCTTTAATGATGGGCTTGATGGAGCGAATCAAAGATCTCTCAAACCTGTGATTCTCCTGGTCACTCTGTGGGATGCCCGGTGATTGGGGAAGGGTCTTTTGAAGCAACTAGTTGGACAGTTTCCATTAATGTAAAACATTTCAGCTTTCAAAGTACGTTTTTCCAACTCGGAGTGGCTGTGGGCCCTCAGGAGCCGAGCTCCTCTTAAAAATGTTCTTTCTGTCAATTTGCTGTGCGGGGAGATGAGTTAGCGAGCCTTTCCCAGTGATAGAAATTCAGATATTTTGCTGTCGGGAACATCAGTTGAAAGCGATACTGTGTGCGCTGATAAAAAGCAAAGATTCGTGTGACGTGAGTTGTGATAAGGAGTTAAACAATTCAATGTAGGCCAGTGGTTATTTTGTTGTGATTGGTTCGTTTTTCCTTCTCTCTTTTCTTCGCTTCTTCCTTCACGTTCATGTCTTGGACCTAATGTAGGTGCTTTTTGATGTTGAGCAAAAACATGCTGATACCACTGATACCAGTTACAGAGAAAATAATGGTTGAACAGTATCTAAGACACTGGATCAGTGGATTATACTGAGGATGAGAGTGATGCTTTCAGAATTCAGTTTTATGAACCTAAGTTATGGCTTCATAAATCCGTCAGCCCTCCTAAAATTACCACTGTGATATCCAAATACATAATAATCTGTAAGAATACCCACAATTGCCTTTTGAAATGACATTGAGAAGTGTTGTGGATCCCTTTGTGTTCATTTGACAATTAAACAACTCCTACCATAAATTGTAAGATGAGGACCATGATGTTAGTTTAGATATGTGTATGTCTAGATTGTATGTTGGTTTTAATCTGTTTTGCTAGTATATCTACAACAGATATCATATGGAAGTCTGACTTCACTGATAACTGTATGTCAGTGTTGTGATTACCAGGTCAAACTTGGTTTTATAGTCCAGACTAGACCAGACGGATTACAGACCTAGACCGACTTTAATGACATTTATGATGTGGTTGTCATGGTCTGAGGTAAAGTTAAAAAGTGTTTGTGTGGACATAAACCTGACTGTGGCTCTTTGGTGGATGGTGTGAAGATGACCCTGGCTGAGAAGTTCTTCATTCAAGCTGAATTAACCTTAGGGCCTCCTTAATGTTTTTGCTGGTCACTCTCATCCCTCCTCTGATCTAAACTGACAACTTCTGAGCTACTGTTTCCTCTTACCGCTTAACTAAGACCACATTTCCTTTTGGACGGAGTGTTGTGTGCAGACCAATAGAAACCTCATCGTTTGGCCCTTTCCCTCCCACCTACCATTGGTTTCCTTGAGCCGCATCTGGTTTGAATCTCCTGGCGTGTGCTGCTGTGTCATAGTTAGGCCCGGGAACTTGCATTAACTTTAATTCCACCTTCCTCCACTTCCTTTGGTCATGTGTCTTTGGTGTTTGTGTGGAGGGATTTTCACTTTATGGTCTTGGGTACACTGGCCCTGGTGAGGTTGATCCCTCTCGCTAGATCTCGCTCCACACCGTAATCCCAGGCGCCGGCAGCCACTTCCCCTGTAAATTCACATAACGTCCCCCTTCCGAGCCGTTGCATCTTATCTTTTTACAAGTGCACCAATGGCCAGTGTTCAAACGGACGTTTCCTGTGTTGCTTTTTATTGCGTTCTCTCATATATGACAACGTTGCTTCCCATGTAGTAGTTAAACTCAAGCAAGCTCAAGCACTAGGGCAAAGCCAAACCAATTTTAACATTTTTACTGGTGTGCACGTTTGCTTGTTTTTCTAGCACAATTAGAATAAAAGAATTGAGCAAAAATGCACAACAGAAGCTACATCTGGCAGGGCTGATTTAAGTATTTTCTGCATGTTGGCTCTGAAAAAAAGATCACAACAGAAATCACACAAACAACTGAAAATCAAAGAGTGTGGATGTTGGTGGTGTATGAATCCGTGTTTGATGGATGATTGACTGTTACCAAGGGAGCTGAGAGGCGCTTTAATGTCTAGAGTTGTTTGAATAGAGTTGTGCATTTAATTCCACTACAAAAATGGGCGGCTTATTTGGAACATAACAAAATTTTTATTTTAGTATTTTATTTAAACAGTGAGCAGATAAAACAAATTTTAAAAAAGTGGCAAGCTTTGGATAGGTGTCAAACTGTTTTGATGAGTAACTTATAAGATATTTCCATGGTGACTACCCACAATTCTGTGCTCTTACAGTCAAACAGAATAAATACAGTCCATTCTGAACCGTCTGAATTATGTAACACAACAATTCAATGTTCTGTTGCAGGCACATTATGTGTTATTACATCATTGAGTACAGCGTACCCAGCTGGGTTACTCTTTCCTTTCAGTGTCCAGCCTGCATTTGAAGTCTTTTTCCTTCTGTAGTGTCAGTTCTAGGGAGGTCAGTACTTTTGACACAGTTGCACCTCAAGATTTCTTCTTTTTCTCTTCTTTTTGTGTGTCTCTGACAGGATGCAGCCCGGAAAACCATCCCAAAGATGTTGGCGGAGCTGAATCTGGGGCGAACAGAGAAGTGTGTACGGGTTAACTCGGTGTCCAGCGGCCTGGCCGAAGCAGACCTGGAGGTTATTCTGCAGGCGGAGGTGCTGCCCACGGCCCTCATGCTGCCAAAGGTGGAGGACACAGGAGAGGTGGAATGGGTGAGTGCATCACAAATTGTGAATCAAGAGTCTTAAAGTAAAATAAAATTGTTATCATTTACTTTGGTGTTTCAGACTCTATTAACTTTGTGTCTTCTGTGAACCACCAAAGAAGTTTTGAAGAATGTTCATGCAGGTCTGTTTTTTAAAGGAGAATCATGACTGGGGTTGCTGCAAATGATACAAAGCAATATAATCAGTAACAGACTGAAATTTGTAGTGATATTTGCTTAATTTTGTTCCCTGTATCTCTAAAATCTAATTTACAGTCTGTATTAAATTAATGCATGTTTTACAAAGTTCATTTATCAGAGTTTTGCATGTTTCCATGTCAAATCTAAGATGATTACAGTTAGATTATAGTTAATGTTACAATAATTATACTTTTATCCCAAAAATTTAAGACTATGTACGGCTTAATTTGAAAAATGAGAACGTATAAATACCTCAGATGTGATCTTGCATTTTCCATCATTTGTAAGGAACACAGCAGCCTCTGAACTCGCAGGGTAAGAGGAAACCACAGGTCTTTTCAAAGCAATAATAACAGTCTTTTCCATTACTCTAAAGAGGGCTTGATCCCTGTAGCTCAGCCCAGAGAGAGATGGGCTGTATATCTTGGCATCAACTCAAGAAAGCCATGACATTTGAAAATGGCCTCAAAAGACAGATGTCACAAAATACAGTCTCTCAGCCTCTGTCTCTGGGGACACACAGGGCCTCTTGAATAAACCTACCATACATTTGGTAACATTAACAGTTGATACTTGGGTTAGGGGGCAAGAATATAAAATAAAAAATGGCCTTTATATATACATTCATTGGCCCCACAAAGTTTATGAACACTTGAACCACTTTTCAGAATATGTTGTTGCATAAGATAACAAAATCTCAGGCCAAAAGCATTTGCAAGCTGATGTTGCTAGATATTTTCACAGAACTGTCATGAGTTTTCTTAGCCTGTTTTACAATTACCTTTGACCCAAAGTTTCTAATGGATGTATGAATCAGTTGCTTGTTTTGTTTTTATTTTTGGTTAGGGATTATCACAGCTTTGTCTACAGCAGTTTGCAGTAGCATATGTTGACATCATACATGTACCATTAATTGTAACTTTAAGGATATTGGAGTATCTGTAGCGCCATAATAGTGACGCTAATCTTCATTTATAGTGTTTTCAAGGCGTAATTGCACTTCATGTAATTCATTCGTAATTGCAAGTCATGGCTTGATGTTATCATACAGAGACTGTATATCAGTGACTTCATTAAACACCTGTGTGTGTGTGTGTGTGTGTTAATGGAGGTGTTGAGGATTCTCCTGAACCTCCATCCATCAAAGCAGGGCTTCCTCTGCCAGGTGGCCCCAGGAGGCCCCTGGTGGCCCCCAGCATCACAACCCCCAAATCCGTGTAGCCCATTTCCCCCAACCGGCCAACCCAGCCCAAATCAGGAGCATTCATCTGCTCTGCATGAACACTGAAAGAACCTGAAAGAAGCCACAATGTCTTAACTAGGTAGATGGAGGGAGGGAGGGAGGGAGGGAGGGAGGGGCGTGTTAGGAAGATGGAGGGGCCCCTGATCTGTGGCTCACAGTTAGTTTAGGCTCCAAGCAGGAAGTTTTTAACTAGTGGTTTTAATTAGTGCTAATATATTTCCTGGGCCGCTCTGTTTTTTTCCCTTTTTAATTGCCGACAGGTGGTCATATTTCTCTCTCTCTCTCTTGTTGTTATGAGCTCGATCGGTCTGTGTCTGATTTTTTTTCAGAAATATCTGATATGGCCTGAGATTATTATGTAAACAACGCTGTAACATTAAGATAACACACAGTTTGAGGAACTAGACAGCTTATATAAATGAAGAAAGTTGTTATGCAAGTATATAAATACAGGAAAGTCTGAGAGTGCAGAAACAGTATAGTTTGCTTCAGTATAGTTCCATACAGCTGATAGCAGGAACCTCCTGTCAACCACATATAAAATCACCCCATTTTGAGAGTTTTCTCAAAATAAAATTGACCACATTCACTCCCCACATAGCCACTCAAAAATCAATACAGCCTCCAAACATATGTCACATTGGCTAATACACAGGGAATGGAGTGTGTGTGTGTTAGGAAAAAAGGTGCACACATATGTGGTGGGGGTTAGAACATGCTCTCCACATGCTTTGCACACGGTCAAGCTCATAGCCTCAGCAGGACACGAGAGATTGTGAGCGAGCAGGAAGTCATGTAGCACTGACCTGACATGAGCGCACTGCTTTGAAAGAGGCGTGAGACAAACATGAAAGGAGAGACTGATTCTCTTTCACTTGTCTTTGCTCTTATTTTTGCAACACTGTTTTACAGATTAAGGGAATCGGTTAATGTCAGTTAATGTTGCTGTGGTAAATCAGGGGTATGTATCGCTGTTATAAAAGATAGAAATGAAAGAGCATGTATTTTTTTGAGATGTTAAAATAATACATTTCTTCCCTGTGTGATGTGCAGAGACAACTTTTACTGAGCCATTTACAGGTTAATTTCCTGAAGATTGAAAACGCTGTTGTTTAAGGGCTCAACATGGCAACATTGACTCGACCAATGGTGTGAGTTTGGGGCGGAACTACTTGCTTGTTCCACCAATGGCTGATGGAGAGAATGTTTGGGGTACCTGTTTTAATATTATCATTTTTACTAGTTGTGTTAAAATTATATACTTCAGCTTTAAACATAACAATCTGAGTTATTCTTGCATTATTCAAGAATACAGTATGAATTTGTAATAATTTTTATAAAATAATAATACCTGAGATAACTGGTATTTTTGTAGGGTTGATTGTCAACTTCTGTTAATGCTTAAATAATCTACCGTTCAAATTTACTAGAAAAAGGTCTAAAATTTAGCCAGTGTTACACATTTTACTCTGAAACTCATTCATTGTATTTTTTCTTTTGATGCCACGAAATAATCACCTGCTATCAAGTGCTTTTGTGTAGCATTAAATATCTCTCTTTCCCTCTCCTTTGTGTGTGTGTGTGTGTGTGTTGTGTCTGTGATAGGCAGTCAGCAAGTATCTAATCCAACACACAACACAAAGTCGTACCACTACAAGCCTGATTATCTCTCTCTCCTCCTCCTCTTCTTCTCCTCTCCGCAGCCGACCCTAAATCCCTCTGTTGTTTATTTTCTTCCTTTTTTTCACGTAGATGAGCAGAGGAACCTCCAGACTGATTTGTTGCTAAAAGATGGACTTACTTGTTTCCTTTTGTGTGAAAATCTCCTACTCTCCCTTTCTATCCTCTCTCTCTGCTTATTTGACTGACAAGGCTTATTGGACTATAACAGGCGTAACTCCCCCCCCTCCTCCTTTTGTCCACAGACAATTCTCCCACAGACCCAGAGCCGTGAGCATTCTTTGGCCGCCACACTACCGAGTCCTGAAAGGAACCAGCTCCAGTCCTGTCCCTCCCCGTCCGCTCCTAATTCTCTTCTCCCCCACACGGTGAAATGAGCACTTCAGCCGGCCGGAAACATTTAATCTGGCCCTCTTTTGAAGAGAATTAATTGAAACTTATCCACTTGCCGCCTTTTTCGCTCTAGCAGCTCCCTGGCCCCAAAATCCCTGCGTCTTTCCCATCCGGACGGTGGCGGATGGGGCCAGCGTGGCACTTGTTGAGAAGTGTGGGTTTTTGAGTTTGGCCTCTGTAGTGCTATTGACGACCGGAAAAGCCCTCTTCTCTTGACACCTGAGAGCGGTATTACCGTTTAAGCAACTACAGTTCAATGCTGTGATCCCCAGGGCTGTGTAAATATTGAAAGGAGCCAAACGGTCTCGATACTTCAGTGCAATAAAAGCACACCTGTAATTTGTTGTCACTTACCGACATCCTAATAGCGCCTCTCTGCCACAGCGGCCATTGGGGACGCGTGGCTGGGATTGTTTGAGACGTTTTATTGAGGGCTACATAAATGCTTAATTTTGTCACAGAGTGGCTATTATTTTGTGCAGAAATACGGGGCCGGTGGAGAGGGCAGCGTAGCGTCTGATAAAAGAGATGGTGAGGAAATGGAAGGGCCACTGAACAAGCCGTTCCCTCTCCCTCCCTTTTGCGTTCGAGGGGAATATTATGCTAAGCCTTTGGCGTTTTTATGTTGCCATAGCAGCGTTACCCCTGCAGGGTTGTGACCTCAGATGATTACAGTACAAAGCTTATTGGGTCTTGAAAACCCCTTTGAAGATGAAAAGTCTTTGATGGTTTATATTTATGCAAATCTCTCCGATATGATTTATCCTACTGAGATTGAATGGGGAGATGATTAAAATTCCCCCATTAGAAAAAAATCCCTCAATGAAGGCATATTCTTTGAGCTAATAAAACAAGTGTGTGTGGGATATTTTCGCCTTTATTTGGAAAACTAGCCTTGACGTACCTGAGGTTATTTTAATCTGCTGTCCCCAATGTATGAAAGAGAGACGAATGGAGAACAGGGAATTACACTTTTCTGCTTTGAGTTTTTTTCTCTTTTCACCCCCCTCCCTTTTTTGGTACAGGCTTTAAAGAAAATATCTGACAGAGTTAGCTTTTGTGTGTTTCCAGATGATAGATTTTGGAATTTGGGCAACCCCACTGGTAGTCCACAGCTAGCTGTGAACTGGTCTGTTGGAAAAAATCAGAATGCTTTGGTCTTCAAAGAACCAAACTTCATTTTAAAGCCTTCTTAGGTAAGCTCAAATATTAGCGGGAAAATGAATAGAGCAGAGAAGTTTCGTATCACACACAGCGAGTCTCGCGAGTCTGTCCACCGGGGGAAGCAGAGGCTCCGCGTTAACCTGAAATGAAATGCACTCATAGACAGCTCAAATCTCATCCTCTTTTCTTTTCATATACAGCATGTCTTTGTAAATTCAGACAGGAACCTGTAGTATATCTCGAGGGCCCCTGTTGAAACAGGAATTGCCCAAAGACTTTTTTTTTCCAAAGAAGCGATTTTTTTCTTTCTTTCTGCTAACCCCTGAGTCAGAGGTTTTTCAATTTAATTAGCATGGATTTTGTGTAATGCGTTGTCTGTTTAAAAATGATTAAAGTATTGTATTGAAACGTTATTGTGTGTGTGTGTCTGTTTTAGTTTGTTGACAGGTTTGAACGGTACTTAAAAGGCAGAGAGGTTGCGGATCCCATCCGCTTGGTCACCTTTGTGGAAACAGCTGTGGGGCTGCTGAATTTTAAGGTAAAAAAAACGTCCTGTGATCGTGAAATATAATCGCAACTCTCACTACTTTCAGTTCCTTTTGAATTATTAAATCTAAAAATGACACTTCTGGCGTGACCTTCAGAAAAAAAATACACACAATAAAAAAACAAACAAAAAGAGAAACGGCCAAAGACATTCTTTCGCCTGCTTATAAAATATGCGGTTCCTTTTTTCTTTTGATTATTTTCTTTTTCCCTGTCCCCTCCCCCAAACCCTCTGTTGTGCTGGCTAGACAGTATCACACAGCCAAGGCAGGGAAATATTGCAGAGTCACAGCGAGAAGTGAAATTAATTTGGAACCCAACAAAAGCATTCAAGAAATTCCATCTGCTTCACGCCTGACACGGTCACATCACATTCCAGACTGTCTTTCAGCAGTCTTGGTTCTGGGGTTAGTTTCAGCCCTGGAGAGTCTTCACAGATTTCTAGATTTCTCCATCCACAGGGATGGAGACGCATCAGGCCATTAATTGTGTGTGTGTGAGTGTTTTTCTTTTTAATATCTGATCAGGTTCCATTTTGAAACACTATATAAGGAACAGAGGCATGGACAGCGATTAAGGGAGTTTGGGGGAAAATTAGAGCCGACTGACTGGGTGACTTGATTGAGTGCCAAAACACACACACTCTCACACACACACTCATCTGTATTTTCTCTTTCTCTTGAAGGCAGTGTGTGAAGCGCTTCGAGATCTTGGGCCAAAAGCAGGTCTTCATCACGATGGCGTAGTCTTCGGTTCAGATGACTTCTGTGCCAGCATAGGTCTGCTTTTCTGTTTTTATTACACCATCTATCACAAGTTTAGTTTGTTCTGTGACACAACACCAAATGTTCATGAGCGATGAAAGCGGCTAATAATCTTATTTAAAAATGCAAGTTAGCATTTTTCTGCGCTAATTTATTACGGTTACGGTGAATCATTTCAGACGGTGCAGTTATGTGTTATATGATGCTTTGGTTTTACTGTATATCGTTATTAGAAAACCATGTATTTGTTTTTCCTGTCTGTCAACTGAAGGAGCTACACGTACCAAGGACGCTAAAGAGCTGTTGTACGCGCGGCAGAAAGTGGTGGTCACCACCAAAGCCTTTGGTCTCCAGGCGATTGACCTCGTTTATATCGACTATCAGGATGTGGAGGGACTGAGGCTTCAGGCCAGAGAAGGAGCACTCATGGGCTTCACTGGTATGTTGACTCTTCAGTTTGATTTTTTTGCTCTATTCACACACTGTTCAGTTTTCTGGCCTGGTCTTCGGTTCCAAATGTCTTTTGGTATAATATTGTGAAAATACATGTGCGTATTCACAAGTGGAATGTCTAAAAATGGCTCAACTGCGTAAAACGTGCCCATTGTCTGAGCAAAACAAGTTTGTGATTGGCTGTTGTGATTGACATCACAGTCGTAGTCTTACGGGAATATTTGGGGTTGGGTGTAAATGGTCATCAGCAGTATGGCACAGATGCCATATGATGCAGCCATATATAAACATAATGTGTCTCGCTAAAATTAGGAGAATGGATAATTGGTTTTATTTTATGTTTTCATTTTTGACCAGAAATGATGTTCTGATTGTTAATTTACAGTCAAGTTGAGTTTGTTTTGTATGTAAATTCTACGGTCTATGGCATCCTGTTCATTTTTTTTGTATTAAAAACACCATTCGTAATTTTGTAATCCTGCCCAATTTGCATTAGAGATTATTTTAATTACCTGAGCTTTTCATGTGGTGGTGCAGACATGTCACTTCAAAGAAAGTTACCTGTGTTTATTTGTCTGCATTCAGATGCATGTGTGTGTGTCTTTATTTGACTGTGTCTATGTGCATGTGTTATTTTTGAGTGTCTGTGTGTGTCTGTGCGTGTGTGTGTCTGTGTGTGTGTTGTGAAAGATAGACGTATGTTCGCAGCTCATCGCTGTGTGAGTTTGTAGCCAGGCAACGTGTGCGTGTGTGTGTGTGTGTGTGTGTGTGCGTGTGTGTGAAGTCCTGGTGAGCGGGTAACTGGCCACAGGAGGCCAGACACAGCCCTCCTCTGAGCCTCTGCTAATGAATATATAATTGCTGTTTGCAGAATGCACACTGTTCTCTCTGCACATCTCTGTATACACTACAACTGCCATTCCTACAGAACTCGGCACTCCTCTGAGAAAAATCTCTCTTCCTCTCTTTGTTTCTTTCTCTTTTTTATTTTTGATGTTGCAGTTCTATCACTATTCCCATCCAACCTGCAATTGTTTTCCTGCAATTTTAAATTCTATTTATTATAATTTAGTAAATGTAATACTTTAGAGAGAAAGGTATTTTATGCTGAAAATAATTGGCAACATTTATTAAGTTATATTAACACTCTTACAAATATTTACTGTAGTTTCTGTAGGTGCTGCAGTTAATGCTATTTATTATTTACAATCATCATAGATTAATAGAGAATCTCCTTCAGTCCAAACTGTGAACTATTTTCTTTTATTTATGTTCTTCATTACAATGGTTGGTAATTTCACAGTTTTATTGTTGAATAAAATTAACTGTAGTGTTTTACCATAGTACGTTTTAGCAGGGAAACGCAAGCAGGTTTAAATAAAAAAGTTTTATCTATTATTCGCTGAGTTTGTGGTGTCCCAGGAATCTATTGGGTGCCACTGCAACTGTGTTTGTTTGTATTTTCCCGGCGGCCAGCCTGCGGCTCAGTCATGCCATGTTGCGGCCCGTCCGCCGGGCTCCGTTCAGCAGCCTGTCATTAGCCAGGTGGGTCGGTTTTGATGACTCTCTTCCGTCTCTCTTGCGAGTCTGAATCGAAGCAGCTCTTGTGTTGCTAACGCCACCAGTTTGCCACTGCTAGTCTGAGGTCCCTGTGTGAGGAGTTCTGCTGAACCGGTTACAGTTTACACCCTCAGTGTGAAGCGTGTGTGCCTGTGTGTTTGTCCGTAGGAAGATAGGAAATTGGAATTACAGGCCAATAAATATTCTTGAGATGTTATGACAGCGTGGCAGGAATATTTTAAGGCTAAATGGACTGTCGAAAACAAATGTATTACTAACCTCTTAATTCAAATAATTCTGTGTTTTTGTTCATGAGATTAGGTTACACAAATTATTTTTTTATGTGTGTATGTTCATCTCAGATAAGAAAGTGGGTTTGTAAATGTATTTTAGTTTAAGTGCTTTAAGATAATTTCAAACAGAAAATGTATTTGAGATCTTAGATATTGAGATTGCATTGGAAATTAAATTTACAATGCATTTCTTTAAAATTAATAATTTGTCACTAATAAATGTGTAATTCAGAAATTATAATATGGCTAAAATGATTAATTTTTTAACAGCAGATATTAAGACATGATCTGCTACAGAACGGGAAAGGTTAAAGTTATGCTTTTAAAATTCACATGAACATCATCAGATATTTTATCTTCTCTTGTACGTATCACTGCAGATATTGTTTATGCATTATTTTATTGCCCCTGAACCATCCACCTGTGAACTGACCTTGTACCTGTTTATGTCTTTGGGTGCATTATGTAGTTTTAAGTACACAAATATGATAATGTGTAATGAATATGAATGTTTGCAGTTAATCTACTAAAGTTAAAGAGCACAAATACAATTCAAGGTTAGGATTAAGTGATGGATTAAGTTTGGGCATAAACATTAGACAATTTCCTGAATGAAATAAGCATTTAGATGTCAAAATAAGATGACATCTCAAGATTTCTTTTATTTCTGTTATTGTTACTTATTTTATTTATTTTACAGCTGTCAGATCAAATTATTTTATTCAAGGCCTGTAACATACATGTAAAATATTTTATATTTGTAAAGCTACTTTGTAAAGTATTTTATATTTATTCTTTGCCGATGTTGTTTTTTCTGTGTTGTTCATAGACTAAGTGAGGTTTTGAGAACCATCTATCAGAGGCACAGTGCTAAATGGTAGTGAGCCAACCAGACAGACCCAAACCAGATGGCACCCGGTGATTGGCTGATTGGCATTAGGGAGCATTAATGATGCGCCGTGGCAGGCCAATAGCAGTGTGGCGTAAGGCCTCACCACACCCCCTTTGCTCACTCTGTCACTAGCTGGCTCAGAACAGACTGCTCCTGAACAGGTGGCAGTCTGGGGAAGGGGGCATATTTTGTTGATGTGAGGGAACGACCCCCTGCCAGTCTTTTCTGGGATGGGCGTCACAAACATGGACCTTGAGCCTCAGCTTTAGGGTGTTGATCCAACAGGCCGTCTCCTCCAGAGCCACGGAGGGACGGTACACACACAAACACACACGCTGGTCCTCAGCCTTCACGATTCGTCCGTCTGCAGCACTGTTGGCTCAATTTGAAAACAGTCACCAAGCTGGTTTGGTTTTTTTACATTGAAACGCTCGCCTTAGCCTTTACTGGTAAACCGATGCATTCGCTTGACGCCTCATTCGCTCTCAATTGCTCAGTTGTGCAGTCGAAATGCGTTGCTGTGTTTGGCTTCCACAATGTGTAAAAACAGCAGAAAGTAACACCTGCGTATTGCAAAGCATGTTAACATGTGACTGACATTATGCCGCAATATGTAACATTGTGTGCTGAATTATGTGGGAACTGGAATAGGTAACACATGGCAGAGGTTTGTTTCAGAGGGGTCAGGCGAGGTAAGAATCACAGATGGAGCTAATGGTTTTCTCATGTATTAAATTCTGTGGCAGCCAGCGAACAACCTTACCGTTATTCTCCAGAAAGGAGCTAAAGCGTAAAAACGACGCTGCCCGCTGTCATATCTTAAATGGAGGTTTGTAACCCATAAGTTTGATCTGAGAACATGTCCCTGATTATCTTGCCGTAATACTGGACAGATGTTATTTTTGAGAATACGGTTTCTGCTGGCTTGGCTGTAATCCGTTTTAGCTTCTTAGCTCCACAGTAAGCAGGAAAAAGATGGGAATTTGAAAATGCCCCCGGATGAAACAGAACAATTGTACATTTTAAACCACTTTGAAATACAGAAACTTTGAAGAGGTAAAATCACTGTAATTGATTGACTAAATGATTTAAAATGTCTTTAGGTTAAATGAAAGAAGTGCTTTGCCCATAGAGGCGCACGTGTTAAATGCACGGCTGTCTCAGATCATATAATAGATAATTTCATGGTTTTCTGCTGTAGTCGCCTCCAATATTTCACCGCAGCGTTCAGTCATTAACGCAAACACATAACTGAGCTTGTGAGATATCGGTTGCTGCTGTCCGTGACATCTATATCTGTGTGTAGTTTGTGTGTGTGAGGTGTGTGTTGAGTTTAGTGTGTGTGAGTGGCTCTCACACAAGCCTGTAATAAAAGCAGCAAGTGAAGTCTCACAGAGACAGCCTCAGATTGGAGTGTAACTAAGCGTGCAGTAAAGTTTCAGAGTTCAGCGGGGCACGAGGCGAAAATCGGGATGACACCCATAATTCATAGCATCCTCCGTCCCTGCTGTGTCCCTTAAATTCACTCCCGGACAAAGAGAAGCCAGTAGTCACCGATGCCTTTCCTCCTGCCCAGCCGAAGGTGCAGAAATAATCCTATATTATCTTCAGTCACTTCCTGTGATATTGTGTTAGTGGGCTACACTTCTGAAGGGGAACTAAGTGATTTAAAATGTTTGATTAAATTAAATGGTAGTCTGCTACAGCTAGCAAACAGCACATCAGTTATGACTGCTGGACATTGTTGGTTTATATTTATCAGAGACAAACTGATAGCATTATAGTCCCCTATTATATTTTCTCTGTACATAAATTGTTCTCTGTGTGACTGAATTCTGAAACCGTTACTCAGTTTTTGTAGTTTACACACAGCCTGTGAATCACACAGTTGTTGTTGGTTACCAGGCTGTTGCTTAAATTCACAAGGGCCCGGAACAAAATATTTATTGGTACCCCCCTCCAAACTCCCTGAGGCCTAATGAGTCAGCTATACCATACAGGGCTCTTTTGTCACAGGCCCAGAACAATATTACACATTCCAGTTGTCTGCTTATGAGTTTTAGAATTGTTTACAATCATTGTGTCCTAAAATAAAGACATAGTTTGGTTTACGTTAATATTTTAAAATATGTCTTTGTAACTAGTAGAGCGTGTTGGCAGCACAAAGGTTGTGGGTTAGTTTTTTTAGGGACACATATTTTTTAACACACATGCTGATAAAAATGCACTTAAATGCAATGTTATGTCACTTTAAGTGCAAATATTTAAAAAAGAACAACAAGCATTATTGTGAAATTGTTTATTATCTTGTTAAGCTGCTAAAAATAATAAAATAGTAAATATTATTTATGTACAGTAAAGTAATCATTTTAAAGCTTAATTGTAGTTGTTTCTTTATCTGTTATCTGTTCTGTTTCTTTCTAGGAAAACAAGTGATCCACCCAAACCAGATCAAAGCTGTTCAGGAAGAATTTACCCCCAGTCCAGAGAGAATTAAGTGGGCAGCGGAGTTGATCGCCGCGTTTGAGGAGCATCAGAAACTGGGGAAGGTACGCACTCTGTAGCCCCTCAGCTTCCATACAGAGATCTGTACTATTTTCCAGCGTGGCGTAACATCGAGACGTCTTCCACGACCCATGCTGCACTGTAGCTCCTCAGCTTTCGTCGAAGGAAAGCAAATGAGGTGTCGAATATTATAGTTCCTAATTTAGTGCATCATTGAGTCCTGCGTTTTCTGCTCGGTAGGGCTGCGCGTGTCTGAGATGTGCTAGTAATGTACAATCTGCCAGTAATTCTTGCACTAAGGATGGCCTGGGGGGTGCGTCAGCAACGCTCTTCCCGCTCAGCTCTTCCCTCGCTAGCCAACATTCCGGAACGCACTTGCTCGATTTATTTGTGTTTTCCCTCAGTTTTCCTGCGCTCTTTTCAATCTCCCTGCGGATTTGTTACAGAAAATGTTTGCAAAATACACACCTGAGGTTAGACTGCCTGTCAACATGGTATTTTTAGCGCTGCACTAGCATTAGCAAACTCCAGTGCAGCTGAGTTACATTTATGATCTAACTTAGCTGCAGGTGTAGTTTCTTTGGACATGCGTCATTTAACCATTTGCCGGGCTGAGTTGATTGAAATATCTAGTTATGAAAATGTGTCTTTAACACTAAAGTAAAAGGCTTCCGGCCTTAATTCTTTCAACTATTAGAACTATTCATTTTTCTTGGTTGAAAATACAAACTCTGCATCCAAACTAAATTTTGCCACAGTTATGCCCAAAGCTTAAAGCTAACAACAACTTATTGATTCACTGTTAATGACAAAAAATGTGTTTTAAATGCATCCTGTGTCATTCATTACCTGGAGTCTTTAATCTAAAAACTAAAACACAGAGTTATATATTAGTTCAGCAAGATCTGTCTAGAAGGTGTGTGTGCGTGTCTGTGTGTGTGTGTGTGTTTGTGTGTGTTTTATGTTTATGTATATATACTTTCAGACAATATCTCAGTCGCCTTTTTACTTTATTCAACCAGTGCTCTGCTCTGTTCTCTTCAGGGGGCTTTCACCTTTCATGGCAGTATGATTGACATGCCATCTCTGAAGCAAGCTCAGAACATTGTCACGTTGGCTTCATCTGTTCAAGGAAAGTGATGCAAACCTGAGTTCCTCAGACATCAAAATCTGCCTCACGCTGGTCGGGCCTTTCACTTCACATCAACACCTGAACATCTGCCTGTGCATTGTTTAACCAGCCGCAGAGAAGTTGTGAAGATACCTTTAATTTCGGTTTGTCTGTTAAATGTGATGATTTTAAAGATAATGAACTGCTGAAATACATTGTAATGCCTCATTAGCATTTCTTGCATTCATTTGTGATTGTACGCCCCCCGCCCACCCCCCGCCTCTTTCCTGTCAGGGCGGACGATTGTTCGTGGCAAAGGTCGTGCATGCCCAGTGCAAGGGCAACCAAACAGAGCAGCACTGCAGTTGAGTTTCCATTCAGCCTGAAGGCTGCTTCAGGGCCCTGCACATCAAAGTCCTATTTGCCAAGAAGCCTCCATGAATTTACCAAAACCAACAGAGAGAGAATAATCCTGAGAGTTCCCTCTAAATTGTAGTTCTTTGTTTCAGAGCCGGTCTGTTCTTTAAGAGAAGGCCTGAATGCGTCTGCGGTCTGGCTTCTCGCTGACCCGCTCAGCAGCGCGCCACACGCTCGTTCGCTCACAAACACGTACACAAAGGCCTCTGTAGTTTGTCCTTTTCCCTCTATGTAAATATCAGCAGTTTTTCGTGCTTTCCTTGGCTTTGTTGCCCGGTCAGCGGCTCCCACCTCTCCATCTAGCTTCTGAGCCGCCACGAACTCACGAAGCTCTGAAAAGACGCACCACCGCTGTCCATTTCATTAACGTTTCACACACTTTGCCATGAATGCCTCTTTTCAAATAAAGCTCCAGGATGTCATTTCCATTGAATGACCCTCCTTTTTACCCTCAAGCATGTTGTTGTTGTTTTTTATGTCACATTTGTCATGAATGCGTCCTACGGTACACTCTGTTCTCTTCTGGTCTTCTGCTCCCACGGGCTGATGGGATCTTTGGCAGAAATGGCCGGGATGGGTTCGTCTGTGATTGGGGGTTGGGGGTGGATGGTTGATGGTTTAGTTGGTCACTATGGTAATGAAGGCCTCTGCATAAAGCAGGACTGATATGGCGTGATCAATAGCGTCTGTGGCGAGAGTCTCGGGTCGAGCTCGGTGCCAGCAGACAGAAAGATGGAAGTCGCTGCTGTGAGGAACCCAAAGGGCCGACAGTAAGCTGACGGCCTGGCACCCGGCCCACGCGTCTCTCCTGTACCCTCTCCCCCGTGTGCCGTGCCTTTTGCGCTCATTTATTTTTCATTTTCTTTGGAAGCCTCTTTTTGGATTCATGTCGGACAAGCCCTTTCGCTCTCCTAAGCGCTCTTTAAGCAAGTCTTGATGACTCTCACTCGTAGCTTGAGACCGTGGGATCAATAGGCCAACGCACAAAGCAGAAAGATGCACATGCTTGAAAGATTCACTCAGGGCCGTCCTGTCTTCTTGGAAAGCATAACACTGCTCAGCAGACTGGGTTACACACTATAATATAGGAACAGCGATCAGACAAAACTCAGCAAAGCCATGCAACAGCTCATGTGACCTCTATGTTTGTCACATAAGGAAAAYCMMTGTACATAAGGAAAATCAATCAATTTAGGAAATCAATGTAACCAAATAGTTGATTTTTGATTGATAGCTAAACTTTGAACCATTGTTTCCAGGCACTGGAATGTCTTTTGTCTTTAATGTTTGTAACCCATATACCTAATCATTTTTGCATGTTAAGTAAATTAAGATTTGACTATAGAATAAATGCTGACCTGTGCACCAATGGCACCATTAATTATATCGATTATCTTCTGCACAGAGTTTTTGTTCCATAGATCACAGAAATCCAGCTTGTAACTCTTTGTCATTTTTCATGACATTTCTATTATGCCTTTAACTTGACATAATCTTTTCAGCTCATGAGGCGGAATTATTTAAATACATTTACTAGTATTCCCAAAGAGAGTACAATACAATTAACACGAATAGGACCTTACCTAATCTTGACAGCACTCAATTAGGCTTGAAACACAGTCCTGATGGTTATGTGGTGAGATTGCTCTCATAAATTATCTGATATCAACCCAGCGGAGGAAATGCATGTATGCAAAGTGCTTTCTGAGGAAAATTAAAAGGAAACGTTTTACATATTTTTCATTAATCTCAATGGGACCCGTGTGGCAGGAAGGATTTTACCCGCCTAATTTCTCGCCAAGGGATCTCCCAATAATGACTTCATTCTTTTACTAGACAATATATGACAAACTCATTTCAACAACGATGATTCCCCAGCAATAAAACGAATCGTTTACAACACGAGCAGCCGGGAACCATTTTGGAAATAACGTGTAATTGAAATGAATTTGAATTTATTGGCAATAGGGGTAATGAGTGAAATTGAACCCTAATAATGCTATAAAATGCCCTGCGTTTTGTTTGCATAAGGGCTGGTGTGATGTTTGAATGTGCAGGAATAACATTAACAGAGATTATAGGAAAAACATTTAAAAATCTGCTTTTGCTTAGTTTTGTTTGTCTAGATTTTTTGTCTTTAATGTTCACTAAAAGCAAGTTACTGTTATTTCCAATATATAAGCTTTCAGCTCTTTTGAGAAAGTATTTGTTTTAAAATATTAGCAGTACGAGTAAAATACGAAATTATGGGATGGATTATTAAATAATTTAGACAATCTTATCAATTCATTTTACTGCGTTGGTTATAATCTTAAATAATCTGTTATGATAAAGTCATTGTATCGCCTAACAGACGCATAATTTAAGCATTAATATCGTGTTCACTTAACAAATTGAACCAAATATTTGCATTTGTTTTTTAATAAAAGCAATAAAAGCAAAGCTTAAAACTAATAATTCGAGAATTAAAATCTCATATATTCCTCTTAGCTCGTGTTTTAATGTTGTCAGAAAAATCTAACTCAGATTGTTGATGTTAGTAATAAAAGTATCAGTCAAATGTCAACAATGTTTATAAATAGAAGATTCATTTTAACTATGAAAGCCCAATATTACTGAAGCAACGATGACCGTGTCGTTTCTCCTGTAAGCAGTGTTTGGTGGTACATGTGTGATGTTTTGGTGGAATACTGATGTGTCTGCTGGAGTGAAGGATAGTTCTGTCTGAATAACCAGAGACTTTGAGCTTTATTTGAAATGGAGACGGATCAAAGGACAAACCCCAGCAAACCTCCTCCGGTCTTTGTCTGCGGTTGCTATGGCTTCGAGTGGAGGGGCCACGTAAATCAGACTCGTTACAGTGCGACGTAAAGTCTTTAAAAACTTTTTCATGTGTTTATTTTCTTACCACGGATTCTAAAACAAATAACGCCGAAGTCTGTTGCTTTGTTTTCTCAGTCAATTTCACTCCCCATCATTCATCTGTTAATTGATTTAGTCGTTTAGATCCAGGTTTTTTGTGTGTGGATTTTTAGGATTATAGGATTCATAAAATAAATAGAATTGCATTATTTATATTTAAACTTCGATTTTTTTCTGGGACGCGTCATAAAAATAATTGTTAAAGTTTAGGACTTTACTGCACCCCGATGATTATTTTACAATATTTTTTTTCTTGATCATAAAACCTACGGGCAGATGTAATTTCCACCTCACTGTTCAGTCTTAGGAACAACCCATGGGTAGATTCCCCAATTACAGGCCCATGGCAGCCCCCCTTCAAATTCACTTTTCCTTCTGTTGTGACAAAATGGTGCAATTGTCGCGTAGCCTCCAGGATAATCAGCGCATCGTGGTTTTATGCATATTACTGCGGCTGGGCTCATTATCACAGAACTGCTCATGAATTAGAGAGAAATTAAAACAATTGCGCGATATCTTTCATGGATGCGATAAAACAGACACGCTTTTGAGGGCTGGTGAGCTTGCGCTGTTTCTTCACTGCCAGGCGCAGCTAGTAGCATCTCACCCACTGGCTTTCTGATGAAAGACGAGCAGAACTTTAAGAAGTGTGCCGCCGGATGCTGTCAAAATTGGGGGCAGAAAGAGAATGGCTGTTCATAAAGGCGACATTTATTGCTTTTTGGCTGTTAAGACTTTACCCCCTTGAACGGTGCAGATGCATTCAGACAGACCAATCGAAGGGAATATACGATTAGTATGTTTTTATAGTTAGATCTCTGGACATATCTGTGCTTAGTCTTCATTTTAATGGGTAACAGGTGCACTGCAAAGTGGATTCATACGTTTATATCTAAATCACCAATAAAAGTGCATATGCATTAAATGTGTGTTTGCTTCTCATCAAATGAGAAACGTTTATATCTAAATCAACAATAAAAGTACATATGCATTAAATGTCTATTTGCTTCTCATCAAATGTTTCACTGGGATGCAAGTAAAGTCGTGCGTTATAGGCACAGTATTGTATAAAGCAGCTATTGTCTGGTCCGACAGGCCTTTACGGTTTGCTTAGGGATTTATAGTGTGACTGTAGCCACATTAAACAGCTCGACTCGTTTCCAGCTCACCGATTTCACTGTCAGGTACCGGCTCATCCTTGTCCTGCACTTGTGAACACGATGCGCCGGATGATCGCCTTGCAGCGCGACAAGTTCTGCAAAAGCGGTCTTACCGGGTCCAGCTTGTGTTACGTGTTTAACAAGCCATGCAGGAAATACATAAACCTAAATTTACCTTTAAATAGTTTTGTTCCGTTATGTGAAGTATATAAGACGACAGCACTGTGAAAAATCTCACGCGTTGGGCTTTGATAACGTTAACAAACGTTAGTTTAACGAGCCGTACACGTTGGTAAATTATGATCATTGTGTGCAAACAGTTACAAAATATCCTGTAACGTGTATTTATATGTTCATATTTATATTGGATTGTAGCGCTGATTTATATTTATTTGTGTTTCATAGTGGAAATCATTTATTTTTAGTGAGTTATTTAAAAATAGTTCAGAAATGTCTGAATTCAGATCTTTAGAAAGTTAAGATTATGAACTAAACTGCTGCTCCTAAGTGCATTTAAGGACAGGGTTGGTGGTGGGCGAAGCGTCCGGTTATGTGTCCGGTGGGACACATAAACATGATCTGTGTTCAGTGTTACCTGTCACTGAATTACTCTCAGCCATGTTAATTCAATTGAGTGTTAATCCCTGTAAATAAAGCTACAGTCGCATTGTAAGTATTTAGACTACGATCTATGCATTGCCATTGAATCTTAAGTTACTGTGTTAACTATTACCTGTATTGAGTGCCACTGTTCTTTAATATATTATTTTATCATTATGAAGGCTCGTTTTAAACTGCTTATAAAATGAAACTCCAAAGGTTCACCGTCCGTAAGACCTTGTTTGTAATCGTATGATATTTGTACTTGAATTTATTCATATGAATTCCGTGTGTAACATTTTTGCACCAGTAATTATTTATTTGACGGGCACGCGCTTTTAACAGGTTAAGCGCGTGCCTGTGTTTGCACAGTCAAGCTCTTAATTGTAGTTTATGACATCATCTCCACTAATCCAATTAAACTTGTTTGTCCTATAGACCCACAACTTTGTCAGGAGTGAATACCGCCGCTTAACGAAAGGGCAGCTCGCAACTTTCTGCTTTTGAATTAAACACATTGTATGAACTCACATTTGTGTTCCCTGGTCCATACTTCTGTTGTATTCTTTATAAGTGTATTTTTCTTTAACGCTGTTTTGTATTTTTAGGTAAATGCATCGTACTCCAAAGCTATTCATTTATACAAGCCATCTAATACAAAATAATACTTTTGAAAGGTTTCTAAAAATAAGGTTCATAATTGCTGTGATCGAATTTTTCAGGTTTTTCTTCATATAAAGAAAGTCTGAGTCGCCTATTTATGCAAAGCTGGTCGTTCAATAGTGTGAAATTGAAGAGCTCTACAAACCTGTTGGAATCGTCATTTTTAAGGTATCAGCAGAAGCACCACATTTGTGAAAACAATATTAAACACCGTGGATACCTTTTATTTCATTTCTGGAAGGTTTGCAAAGCCAGAATGAAAACCCGACTAAAATATGACAATGCGTTTCTGTCGTTTAAAATCCGTTCTGATAGTTTAGACTTAAATAAAACTCGTGACTAGGTCGATATTTAAAATTATTCTGTATCAGTATTTCGTTTTCTTACACTTACGAAGCAGTGTAAGTCTGTCTTTTAAAGAATACAATGTCTTAATATATTCAGTAGCGAATTTTTATCATTTTAAAGTCGAATGTATTTCATTTATTATAATATTGTGTTTTTAGCAAAGGCTTGAGTTGCTCGACTGTCTGCAACAATGTTTAAATCCGATATGTGACAGTAACGCAGATAACTTTAGATCACTCTTGTTACTTTCTTGTTTAATAAACAACAGTGCATTCAGTTCCAACAGTATTTCATTAGTTTATTTAAGTGAACTATATTTATTTTTGATAATAAGAAATTTGTTTCTGAATAAATACTCACTAAAGTGGCTTTTAGTGAATTAAAAACACTTAATTCGTGAGATTTTCTGAACGAAACCCGCCCAGCATGTTAAAATCTTACGGCACATTGAGTCACAATTTCCTCTTCCTTGCGATGAAAATCGTCCTCATCGCATATTTTATTTTATAACATATTTTTTAAATTCAACTGAATAAGGTGATGCTCTAACAAACCAGATTTTTCTTTAAAAACATTTGTTTTTCCTTCAAGCAATATTTGAGTTTTAAGAAAACGGGTCACTAAAGCGCAACTGTGTCTGTAGGCTGTACCCGTAACCCCAACATCTACAGATCATCTTTGCATATCAATAAAATGTTGCCTTTGCTATAGAAAAACCCACACGGGGTTATTGAACGTGATGAAACCCTCACACCGAGCTGTAAGCTGAAATAGCCGCTTTATTTTAAGAAATCGTCTAAATATACAAACTTGCTTCCAAATTAAAACTCCAAGCAGATTGAAACAAACGTGACACCAGATTATACCTCACGTCAAGGTGCTGTCACGGGCACTGCATGGAAAAGTCACAGACATTTCACAGCTGAAACTATATTTGCATCATTTCAGTGGTCTGGAGGCTGCGGTTGGAGCTGAGCTGTCAGATCAGGCCGGTGAAGGCGCTTGTTTGGTTGGCGTACTGAGGCAGTGATGCCCAGGTAAGAAGCTGCTCTTCTCTGAACCGCAGCACAGCTGACTGCTCCAGGAGCCAAAGTAATGAGGGATCCGCTGGGGGCCGCCTAGTCGGAGAGGTGGCTTAACGCTGCCTTGGCGAGGCAGGGGCCCGGGCTCTGCTTTTCAGTCGGAGCCCCTCGCAGGGCACACGGCCCTCAACGAGCATTTTGACAATGCCGGTGATAAACACGAGGTGATGAAAGCAAGTCATCTTGAGGGCGTTTCTGTTGTGTGGCAGGTTCATTCAGACTGCAGCTGAAATCTGCAAATATATGGGTTTTTCAAAACAACATTTCTTGTTAGGATAAAAAATAAAATACTATTTTATTTAATATTTAAATCTCTTTCAAACAATGTCTAGTACATTTTAAAGGACTAAAATAAACTAACATTCATGCACCAAAGGTAGATTGCACAGATTGTGGGTTTCACCACATAAAATGACTCGGTTTATTCAGCCGTCTTAAGACTCTGCAATTTATTCATAGACTCTTCCAATATTATGTATGCAAATTACTGTAATGTTTAAACAATTTGCTTTTCATTCATGTACAAATCTCTCAGGCAGGCCATCTTAGAATCATGATTATCTTTATAATCAAATGTAATGTTCCCCCACAGGTGCGCACTGGCATGTAAAAGTACACGTCAAGGGATTTTCCAAAACTAGACGATTAATACAATTGTAAGGAGAATTCTGCTCATGTCACCAAGATGAATTTGCTCTGTTATTTTAGCAAGATACGCTGTCATTTACCACTGAAGATGTCAAGAAAGGGGCAAAGGTGGTCATCCCAAAAGAGTTGTGCCTAATTATATAATTTGTCTTGTGAGTGGGACAGACCACTGTAAAGTCTCCGCTGGGATCACATCTTCAGCAGCCAGAGTCCATCATCGGTTTCATCACCCTCATTTATGTGAGGGCACAGTGAGTGACTTCATTTATCTCCTCTTCATCCACAGGAGCTAGACAAGCCATGCAGCCGTTCGGTGGCCTAACAGATTATTTTGCATGTTTTAGATCTCAATATAAGGCCTTAATGTCATTTACATAGCGGTGACACGTTTAGCCTTCAAATGAAGAATAGCATTGTCTGGTGTTCCAATGGCAGGAGATATTGGCTAGCAGGTGTTTAAAGCAGACAGTGTTGTCATCGTTGTGTTGACAGTCGATTCTGCCAAGCCCAAATTGCTTATCAATGGTGGACGTAATTGTATGCCTGATCCTGTACTTATTCTGAGATGTGCGAACACAGCACTGCAAACCGCAGAGTATGCAGCTTGGATTCGCACCTGCTGTGGGAGGAAGGAAGCGCCGTGTTGTGGAGATATGGCCCATGCGCAAACCTAGCATACCTTCACAAAATGTCACAGCAGTTATGAAAGCAAGTCATTATCGACTCAGGGGGACCCTTGACACTGGTTTATGAAAGATAGTTCCAGTAGTTCAAAACCATGTCTAATAGCCATTCCAAGGTCAGCTTGAAAAACAGAGAAAGTGGCTTGTGATGTTCAGGAACATCTAGCCATCCTTGTGAAGCCAGTAGGGTTTCCAGTGACCACAGATGCACTGAGGATGGTCCAGGAGATCCTACAGGTGAGGCTGTGGGTTTATTAAACAGGGTTTAGTCCCTAATAAAAGGGTGTGTTCTGTAGATTAGATAGGAAGTCAGGAGATCAATGCAACCATCAATAGTTTAAACAATGTCAGATCAATCGAGATTCAGCTGCAGAGATGCTGACTGGCTTTTGGTGGTTTCTCCTTTTTTCTTCATCTCCTTCCTACACATGAGGGTTGCATTTATACTTTATCTCTCTCTCTTTCTCTCTCTCTCTCTCTCTCTTCTGTCTCTCTCTGAGATGATCCAGCACTGCGGTTGTCCAGCTGGGCTAGATGATTTCCTCTCACTGAATGTTGACCTTTTCCTCTATGAAAGATGCTGTATTCAGAGGCACGACTCTGATGGGCTGCTCACGGTTCCTCAGATGTGGAACTGAATCAGCATCTACAGAATTTAAAATCACAAAGGAAAGCCAATACAGTAAAGATGGTGTCACATCAATGTGCATTATTGGTGCATCAGATTTTGTTCTATGATAGAATTTTGGCACATCATTAATCTTTGGGAAAATGATTCAGGGCACAGTTTGTCATTGGTGAAATGAGTCACAGTTCTTTTAGACAGACTTGTTTACACAAAATAAAAATTCTGTTGTGTTGATTTTTCAGTTCCACAGAAGCAAGAAAGTCATGAGTTTGGATGGCATGAGGGCAAGCATATATTTTTTACTTTTAAGTAAACTGCACAAAAAAAATCGGTTCTTGCATTCTGTTCCTCTGATCTGCCCCATCTCCCACTACCCAGTAGCAAAACACTGATAAAGGGGCATTACTTCCTGTTTTGAAAACCTGTGTGGTTATGAACAGGTGCCAGATTCTAACTTCATGCCTCTATTAAAGGGTTTCTGACTGTTTAGTGATGATTAAAACTTTTTACAACATTCAAGACAGTGGCAGGCAGAACTGTTTCATGCACAGATAATAGATGGTTATCTTTTTTATTTTTTTTGCCTGCGCCGCTCAAAATTCATATCAAATTATCCATAAACAATCTGCAGCATTTAATGTAACACAGTAACTTTCATCACTTTAAATAACGGATATACTTTGTGTTTAATGTATTTTAACTGTCTTATGAAATATAGCAACAACACAGGTAAACATTGACAGCACCGTTGTGTTAAATGGTCAACTGTCCACATTCAAGGCCACACCGGCCATGTAATAATTCCTAGACCAAACAGGTTTTAATCAAAACGTCTGTATCCTCTTTTAGGACAAGACCCAGCTCCACAAATGCTCCTGAACATTTGCCACATAGATGCAATGTTTTCCTATCGGAAGTCAGACCTGCATTTAGGACCATTTAAACGGGACCTGTCAAATCCAAGGCAAGCAGAGAAGTGGTCGGGCGGCTCCGAGGTTTAGTTCATGTGCGGCACAGGCTGAACGGACCAGGTGTAGAGCTCTGGCTCCTGGACATGTCCGTGGACGACCTTGCTCTCATCACCAAGTGCCTTGGAAAGCCTCCCAATCCTGGGGATCCATATTTGGACCAGCACCAAGTTTGGAGGCCCACAGATGTTGTGGAAGGCCAGATATTATGACAGTTTTCTCATGCAGACAGGCAAGATGATTCATAGATTTTAGGGATAAAAGACATTCTCTCTGTTGTGGTGCATTGCAATAGATATTTAAACCTTGTTAAAGCATTTAGATTTTCTGTAGTTTGTTGTCTACTGTGTTTTACTATAAGTAATACTGCATGTTGTGCAGTTTTCTCATATAATAAGCAGTTTTCCATGTAAAAAATTGCCTTAGATCAGTAATTATCCAAGTCACTGATTCATATGTTAATGCCTAATTATTTTTAAGATTGCAGGAATATTTTAAATGATCAAGAATAAAATGGAAATAATTATTGACTATTAGTTGTTCAGTAATTGTTTGAAACAACAGCACAGCAATACAGATCCATTAAAGGCATTTATTTTTAACATTTGCAATCGGTTGATAAAACAACAAGCTTCTTCCAACCGGCTAGATCTTAACTTGGAGAGTTTTCTGTTTCGTAGTCGGACACAGATTTATACCTCCGTATTTTAAAACCCTTTTGCATAAAATCTAAATGGGGCGCATTTTTTTCCAGACTAAATAACTGGAAGTCATTGCGCAATACTAAAACAGCCAACAGCAAACTTATTCTTTTTTTTTAATTATTATTCTGGAGCTGCAAAAACTTTTTTCCTTTATTTCTATAGATGTTTACCGATCAGAAATTGTTTAGGATTGTACCATTTTTGCTAACGACTTCTTCATGAAAGCGTTTATAAAGTGTTACCCAAGAGTCCTTTGAGAGATAAGTACAAATAGATGGTGATGTACTCGAGGAGTAATTGATTTAATGAAGTTCCTATGAAACTATTAAAAGCGAGTGGAGGTCAAGCAAGCGGCACCCCTGAGCGCTCATTGTCAGATGTTTAACTCAAGCAATCTTTTGGGAAAGACATCGGGGCTAATAGGTGAACTCACAGCTGTCTGAGTCGGGCTTGAGCTTTCAGAGCAAATAGCAAACAACTACTCATCCGGCCTCTAACTTAATGGGACGGCAAACTTTCACAACAGCCTCGTTTTTACACGCGCGTCTCATGGATGGGCGCGAGACCCGATCAATAACTGCGCTAAAATAGTTATAGTTGTTAGTAAAAACGACAAAAAAAAAACATGCAACAACCTTTTAACTTAAGAGTTGAGCTCATAAATATGTACTCACGTTGTACTGTGTAAACACCCCGTAAGTTTTCGCCCATGCATCAAAAGTTTTCCTGTCCGTTTCTAAGAGTTACATCTCGGTGTGCAGGGAGGAAACATGTAGCCCTGCAGCTGCAACTGGATTGTGTTTTCTCACTTATTCGGGAAACTTAAGACAGTAGGCAGGTAGGGAGCTCGAAGAGTTTGGCAGAGTGCCTGGAGAATGAATATGTGCCCAGTTTTCTTGGTCTTCAAAGCGTGTTGTGGTAAAAGACTCAACGGATGTTTATAATACCTCGCATACTTGAAGTTGTATTTATTTTGAAATGACATTAAACATAAAAATATAGTTATGATCTTTGAAAAAACTTTGAAAAACACGGGGTTATTTGTGCACGTTTAATCCGTGTTCATCTTTCAGGGGCTACGACTGACGGATCACTTGTTTAAGGCTTTTTAAGGCTGTTTAAATATCATCCACATCGTTCAAGTTTAAAAGCATGTTTTTCTAATCACGATATAAAGTTTTGAACAAATATATATTCAACGCGGTCTACAAAACATATATTCGCTTATTATTTAAATGTGATAAACATTTGTCCTTCTTTCAGTTCAATATTCTGTGTTTCTAACAGCTAATAAAAGAAAAGAAATGCATTCATGGATGTGGTTTGACAAGTGTGCGGTTTTATTTATCACTAGCTTAGAGGTGGACCAAACCAAAGCAGAAATTAAAGCCACCATGTGCCATTCGTTTAATAACATTTTTAATTGTATTTGTGTGATTTAATATTTATTCCACGTGTCTCACACGCCCCTCTCTCTCACTGCAGACCCCCAAACGCCGTGGCAAATATTCCATTAGTGCCGTAATTTACCTCTGAGACTTTGCAAACTCTCAGATGAAATCTGGCGTTGTGCGATCCGACATATAAAGCGTGAAGCGAATATTGCTAATGGCTGAAGTATGACAAAGTTTGAACTTCAGATGCATGTTTTCTTTTTTATTACGAGTGCTTCACATGCTCTTGTTGCATCGCAAAAAAGGGCTGCACAATGACTTGGGTACTTTGAACCCTCGTCAAACGCATAATGAGAAGCTGACGGTGTGAAATCTGACTAGACTGTAGTAAACAGGCTCCTCTGATGTGATCATTCTGTCCAATAAAGCGAAAACGGCAGAGAACTCGCTGCGTTTTCACACTGACTTCTGCTTTGTCTTTTGAAAAGTGGCGTCTGAGAGTCTGACTCTTAGAGTTACTGATTTGCAGGCTGTATGTATAGGTAGACCATGTAAGTGATTTCCACGGGCATTGCACTAAAGGAGAACAAATCGCTGACAAAGGGGGTAGCTTTTCGATTCAATAGCGTCGTTAAGACGACCGAAAAGTATTCCTAAGATAATAAGTTCGACTTCAAAGCGTCTCCCATTCAGCTGTGACTGCCGCAGCCCTTATAAAGTCCCCCTTTCATTCCGAGGGGACCATCTCTTTGGTTATTTTTCACCGTGTTTATTTTGCACTATTCAAAAGGCACTTGTTTTAAATAAATAGAAGATCATTCTTTCCTTGGGCAAATAATAGTTTGCGGACAAAGGGGTGGGTAGAGCGCGCGCTTGTTTCCAAATTAAACCTTAATGCGCACGAGGGATTTCAAAGATTTGGAAACAAAAATATAAGCGATTGTGATGGAGTGCGAGTTGACTGCTCTAACGTAGCATGAAACTAAAGGTCAGTGCGACTGTATCTTAATAGAGTGCCTCCAATTGAAGTGGTCTGTTTCCAGTGCCCGGTAAACACACGCTTTATGAAGTGCCCTTGAACTTCACACTATTAATGGGGCGTTTCACTGGCACCAAAAACTACCATCTCCAAGGACGCACCGACGTTCAGGCGTTATTATATGAAACGGGTCTAAAACATGACGACGCCTGTTAATGTGTTTTTACGGCCAGTTTAAAAATCAAACGTGCGACTTAGGCGTTGTGTAGTATGATAAACTTTATGCTACGCTTTCTTTACAAAAAGTGCATGTTTGCTTTGTTTTGCGCTGTTATAACGTTTAAAACTTGTGCGCTGTTTGTGGAAGAGGTAGCTTGGTAAGACGCCTCTGCTATTAAGATTGACCATTTGGTGACAGCAGTTTTCTACAATACATATTCAAATATAACCCATAGAAACCATAGCGCACCGTGCAGTCTTCCGTTCCGATGCGCAGTTCTTTGAAGTTGTGCAGAACTTGCGCTGGTCAGTTCTGCTCGTATAGTCTGAGACTGGGGCTACTTTCAAAGTGTGGTTGTGCGTTTTAATGAAGGAAATAAGACGGGGGATTTTGTTTCATATACTTCATACAAGATTCTTTTTATCCTTGTGCATCTTTTATGTCTTATATTCCTATGAATGATTCATATGTTCGTTGCTTTGTCATATTTCGCTTAGACGTTTTATAGCCATTCGGTGACTAGAAATATTTGTATTAGTGCGGAAATTAATTTAAAAACGGGCATTCGTGGCCCAGTTGTTTTTAAAATAAGTATTGCTGGGTTGTTTGGTTGTTTTTACATTGTCTAAATTTAGGATCAACTATTGTTAGTCATTTATTAGTGAGTGTGTTTAGGCCAGGAGGCCTAAACGTGTCTAACTGAATATGATATAGGCACACCGATGAATGAATAAAGGCCTTTTGCTGAAAAGACAATATTTACACGTCCTGCTTTTTATTCAAGTTTTCCATATAACTATACACAAACATCACATTTCTTCACGATCTTCTTATGGTTTTCCATCAACACCATCATGCACCTCAAATAAAAAGCTACTACACGGGTCATGCGAAAATTTCTTCACATTATACAGCCTATTCAAGTAAGACCTTTTTACAGAACACGATAAAAAGCATCACTTCATTTCACCAAAATTATATTATTCTTTGGTGTATCTGTACGTCCAGACCAACATTAATACCAACAAATAAATTACAATGTACAAAACTCGTTGAGACGCTACGACAACATTCACAAGCATCAATACCACACTATTTACAAATCAGTCAGGGATAGGCCTGTCCATGATACATTATTTAGGGTCTCAAAGGACATATTCGTACTCTTTAATCAAAGTTACATTGATTTTGCATAAAATATAGGTTTAAATATTTTAAATATCACAAAACCGCCCTGACCACAGTTATTGTATAAACTTTAACAAAGATTCAATCCGATTTAAATTTGTTTTTTTTTTTTCCTTTGACACTGACAATATACGAATAAAAACTAAAAAAATATTGTCACTGCGTTTTTTTTAAACAATTCCCCTCATACGTGTAAAATGCTTCTATAAAATACGTTTGTGCAACGAAAGGGATGTAATGCCGGAGGAAAAGCAACCATTTAAACATGACT
This sequence comes from Yasuhikotakia modesta, assembly GCA_036877545.1. Taxonomy (NCBI): domain Eukaryota; kingdom Metazoa; phylum Chordata; class Actinopteri; order Cypriniformes; family Botiidae; genus Yasuhikotakia; species Yasuhikotakia modesta. The sequence continues at coordinate 40,371 of JBAJNP010001442.1, forward strand.
GATAGATCTGAGCTCAAGTCTGATGACACGTTACGTAGAATATTAAGAAATAGGAAAATTCAATTATTTTATGCGTAATGTTAAAACTCCACACTATCATGTTGCAGGTAACAAGCTTATGAATGTGATTTACATCATATAAAACATGAGCATCAACGCTCTGACCGTGTTTTAATGGCAGGCGGGGGGCAACATCTCTTTCACCCACTGTCATCTATAGGCTGTTCCATGTCCTTCAAATGAATATGTGTGTGTACGTGTGTGTGTTTTAGGGGGACCATTTATCATGAACATATTCCTTGCTGTTCAAATCAGAGCATTGCCCTTGGATCTGTGTGTCTGAAAGAGTCCTCGTCGTCTGATTCCGAGGTTGGCACATCGCTGGAGGGGGTGTGTAGGTTGTTCGGTCCGGCACTCCCTTGGCACACGTACCACTCGTTTAGGTTGGTCACCTGAGGCGAAAGGTTCGACGAACGGTTCCTGTGGGGCTCCATGTTGGGGGAAAGGGCATCACCGATCGTCGTGGACGAAGGATGGTACGAGGAGCCCGTGTTGGCGGAAGGGGGCGGAGGTGACTTGCAGTGAACCTTCATGTGTTTGCGAAGGGAGCTCGGGTGAGTGTAAGACTTGTCACAACCCCTCACTTTACAGAAGTAAGGCTTATCACTCGTGTGGACGTGAGAGTGCTTCTTCCTGTCACTGCTGTTGGCAAATTTCCTGTCACAGCCATCAAACTCGCATTTGAAGGGCTTCTCGCCTGGGAGAAAAGAAAAACAGGGAGGATATGGATATAGCCATTATAAAAAATCATCCATGCATCATTTAAAACATCAGGTCCTGGGAAAGTCATGAGAAAATAAAGCTTATTTATGCTCTTTTCTCAGTAACCAGCAGAAATAGACGTGTGGCCAAATGCCCTTAAAGCACAGCATTAATCGAGTGCATTCAGTGACAATCTTAACACTCACTTTTCGTAACTGCACACTCGTTTTCTGCTGGTACATATGGACTGTTCATACCACGTGGCTTGTGCATCCACTCTGTACGTTCATCTTCCATTAACACGCTTGTTTTTTTCTAGATTGTTGTTACAGGATACGACAGCAAAACATTTCGGCCGCCATATCTCAGATTGCTTGCAGTTTAACTACTGATCCGTCCATATGAGATATACAAGGTATCTCACGTCAAACATACATTAAACGCTGAACATTGATTCACTGTGTCCTGGCGTGATAAAGTGGATCATTATAAATCTTTTACGCATATTCATGGCTGATTCGAAATGCACAGCATCTAAATCTACTCTGGGTGGGTTTGACACGTTTAGGGGGCAATTTATGTCAGCACGTGTTATGAGCATAACAGTATGCAAGCTAAATATAGTTTAGAAATACTTGCAACGTCTTAACAACTGCCAATAACAAACTCCCACTGTCTCGCACTTCATATTCTGCATGTTAACTGATTTGAAGGAATAACTTTTACATTGTTTGCATCTATTAAAACGTTATGCACGTATACCACAGCGAATATGTTCATTTAAGCCATTTGTTGTTATAGACAAAAGTTAAACGTCGGAGGCAGAGGCCTTTACTTGTTTTACAAAACTTTGTTTTAACCCACATTAAGAGTTCATGTGTGTAAGCACCGAGGCTCACTCAGTTTCTGTATTTTCATGACCATAGACTCATCAGACTCACTTTAAAACAAAACTCAACCATAACTTTGAGACGTTACTGCCTGGAGTAAATAAAAATACGGTCTTGTTATATAACAGTATTATGAAACACTTCAGTGTGTGTGTAGCATTATACACACACTTACCATTCAAGCTCATTTTACCATGCGTTCTGCTCAGATATACGCATCGATGAAAGCATAGTGCCTTCGTGCTTTTTCTTGTGTACTTTATTGCCATGTGCACAAGCAAGCAAGAATGAAATTTGTATGCATGCTGATGTCTCGTTGCGTTTAAAAAAACATAGGACTGTTCAACATCAACTTTTAATTTTTTCGAAGATCGATTTGCCCGCAACGACACGATTCATAAGAATATCCGCTGTAAACAAACAACTCCCTTCCCTTGGTTGTAGAAAGAAAAACTGTGCATGGGGTGGGGGGGACAAGAAAGCGTTTCTTACCCACATAGCTACATATTACGACTATTCGATTACCTACAAAGTAGCATGAAACATTTTTTACCTACAGAGACTTCTACAGTAGTTTTGCTGAAGTCAAAGAATTAGTGCATTTTTCACTGACCTGTGTGAGTCCTCTTGTGAATCTTGAGATTCTCCGAGCGCGCGAATACTTTGCCACAACCGGGGAAGGGGCACGGGAACGGTTTCTCTCCGGTGTGCACGCGGATGTGATTGATAAGTTTGTACTTGGCTTTAAACGCCTTTCCCTCGCGTGGACACTCTTCCCAGAAACAGACGTGACTGCTCTGCTCCGGTCCCCCGACGTGCTCCACCGTAACATGGTTCACCAGCTCGTGCATGGTGCTGAAAGTTTTGGAGCAGGGCTTTTTGGAGCTCTGCTCCTGATCAATCCATTTGCAGATCAACTCTTGCTTGATGGGCTGCCTCATGTATCGCAGAAATGCTCCCGTGGCTCCGTGAGGAGCCGTGGCGAGGTTCACATTTAAGTTCATGGAGTTGTAGCTGTGCAGAGAAGGAGATCCATAGTGTTCGGGCCTGTGGCCGAAGTGCTCTGGCCTGCCGTAGATGTCCCCCGGTAGACCCAGACGCATCTGCCCGTTAAGGGCATGGTGGTGATGGGCACCTGGGGCCGCTTGCTCGTGCAGTCCAGAGAAAAGTGGATGGGCACCACCTTCCGCGTGCCCATAAGCACCTGTTGGGGAAATGAACATGCCATGGTGATGAGGGGAGGAGGCGGAACTATGCTGGTCGCCAAGTGCATGCATAGCAGAGGCTGAGAGCTCTCTCCTGAGGATGAAGTCCCTGCTGGTGGCGTAGCCTGTGTGGGGGTGAGCCACGGGGAAACCAACTGTGGTCTGAGAAGACGTGAAAGATGCCGCGGTCTGGGCTTCGGGATGGCTTTGAACAGGCTGAGAGGGACTAAGTTTGAGAGCATTGGTCTGTGCCATGTGCTCGGGTCCAAATGGAGTGAGAGCCACTCCGGGGTCGTTGCCCATCTCCCCAGGGTGGAGGTGGGCATGGTGGGAGTGCGGGTGATGCCCCCCTATCCCCGGGAAGCCTGTCATATTCTGATGAGGAAGGGCTTGAGTCGATGCCAAATCCGCTAATCTTATCGCCGAATTCCTCTTGCTTAAAGGGGGCTCCATCACTACGCTGTCATGTCCACCCTCACTACTATTGTTTTCCCAAACTACAGGCCTTCTAAAACCATTAAAATATATGTATATGACCGTCTATAGAACTTCTTTTGTCCTGCCTCTAACTCTGCTTGCTCCTTTTCCCACTCTGTCCTCAAGCGATTGGCAGAACATACAACAGTTGGAGGACACAGTGGGGAATAGAGTTTAGAAATGGCACTGCGGGTATTGGACAGATTTCGGTGACTGGCAGTTAAGAGAACGAAGCGATTGGCTGTCTTTCAGCGCAGAGGCTCAGCGGGGTTCCGCCCCCTCACTCTCTTCATCACTGTTCACTCCAGAAAGTTGTGCTCACAAAGTTACAGGCAAATCTGTTTACCAAGACACACACACACATGTGGAAGGATGTTTTTTATTTTTTGTGCATAACAGAATGAAGCTACATATACATAAAATATTTTAAACCGCCTCCCTCCACCTAAAAATACACCAGTTAAAAATATTTTTAATAACGTGGTTTAGTACGAAACAGAACATAGTACTTTTTAATATAATACTGTTTTGTTTTTCAAATAGATGTTCATAGTAACTCATTGATTTTTATCTTGGGAATATTTGAAATGATACAAAATGTGTTCATAAAGATACACACTTACTATTAGACATGCTTTTTATCAAAACGTAACTTTGTTTTAACTGTTTTTAATGTTATTTTTCTCATTCATTCAGTGTTTAGTACAGTAGCCCAAGATAAAAAATATTGGATACATGAAAGTAAAATGATTTACTAACCAGCTCTGCAACCGTAAACACACGGCTTAATACACACAAGTTACAATATGCACCTTCGTGAAGTTGCTTCGTCCAGATGTTGTTTGTAATATCATATTATCCCAGCAACATTTTCATATTATTTCAAAAATCAATTTTATATTTACAAAATCAAATGCATTAAATTTATTTTAATACATGTGGGTTTAACCCCTGGGGAAAAACATCCACTAGTCTCTTGCAAACCGATTCTTTCCGAAACACAGTACAGATGGAATAAACTCACTTATATATCAGTGAAAGTTACTAAATAAACTACGTAAAAAAAACTTTTGCTTAAAATCTTTCGTACGTGAGATTTTGAGGCTGTTTCAGAAGAGTATTGTTTATGAAGCGTAACGTTTAGGAAAGATCGTACACTTCCACATAATGTCCAGTTTTGTTTGTTTGTTTGTTTGTTTGTTTGTGCTGTACTTGTGTGTCGCGGTACAGGTCCACACCCTTTCAGAGTCCATGTTGAACTCAGCAGGAAGTCTATGCCATTGATTTTATATGTCTTAATTCAAACACAGCTTTGAAAATGCTTCAGGGCGGTTGTTAACATATTCCAAAGATTGCAAAAACTAACTAACTCAAATACAGTAAATGGTTAAACTGGTACGGCAGGCCTAGATTTACACTGTAATAATAAAATGAACAATTAACATATAAACCTGTGGCCATAAATCTAAGTGCCATTTCTTTTTAACAATTGTGAAAAAAATCAACCTTCTGTTTTTTTTAACTACACAGACTGTAGTTAAAATTGCACACCTAACAAATGCGTTTAAAGATATTTTATTTTATTTCATTTTATATGAATAGCCTATATTTAAGAGTTTTTATCTGTGCTACCATAAGCTGTACCTGTAGTATTTTTAATAGCAAGTTTTAATTCCTGCATAAAATATCATGCCTGTCATGTTTATTAAGGGTCTTAATTTATATTGAATAGAACCACAACCATGATGTTTCCCATTAATGCGCCAGCAGAGTATCTATGCATTGCAATTAATATTAAAGACATCCTAACATTGAGCCCACCTATGAACTGGAAGAGTATTTATGAGTGGAAATGTTGCTGCTGTAAAAAAAATCTAAATAAATGTTAAGTTAATAATAATTGATAATGAATAAATAAAAAGACGTTTTAAGTGGACTTTCACAGCCTTCGGTGGCTTTTGTTTATGAAACGACATAACGGAGAGAGATGGCTAGCACTTGTCTCCCAACAACCTCTGAACATAGAGGATTTCTTAACATAATAAGTTCAAAGGGTAACATATGTGGTCTCCACGGGTCGGAGGTCAAACACCCTTGAAAAAAGGTCACTAAAAGTAACCAACAATGCGCCGCCATATTGATAATGTCAAACTTGAAAGAAAAGCCTTGTCGCTTTGTTTAAGGGCAGTCAACAGTCATATTTCATATAAACTGGAGATATGGCTGCTGTTCAAGTATGACGATTTACAGGTTAGTATGGATTTTTCTCCCTAAAAAAAAATCAAGGATCATTTTGAAACAGTCATATATATTCCAGTAATAAGCAAAACTCGTATAAACTCACGAACAGTTTTTGTTTTTGTTCGTCTTTCCTTGAAACAGGAGAACGGGATAAAAACTGCAGCTACGTGTTCCAGGCCGACTGCACCCTCTGTCAAATTTCTCTCCTTTTGCCCATTGAAAAGCAGAAAGGTTTTGTGGTTTTCTGGAGAAATAAAGAACTTCTTAGAGAGGTCGGTAAACGTGACTTTGAACTTGGATCAGATCCTGTGTTTCCTGTGGAGAGGGTAGAAATAGTCTTGGAAGAATGGTACATAACGTTCAGACAGCATGGCTTTGAGCCGAAGCTCACAGAATTCCCAAAGTATTATACATCCTTCGCCCTATTATTTACAGCTTAAAGTGTTCGGAGGCGAACAGAACAGAAAGTGTATTAAAACGGGACTTTAAAGGCGTCAGGTTCACGTTAATAGTAAGTCATTTTGCTCTAACAGTATGTAAGCATTTAAACAAACTCTCGGATGCTATATGTGGTACTTGTTTTGAGTGTTTTATGTGCATTGACCTAGACTCCGTAATGTAACAAGCATTCCTCCTGGTCTTGGATAACTACACTCGGACGTGTTCATTATTGTCAGGGACAACCTTCAAGGTAGGCTACAAAAACACACATATTTGCTTGTTACGTACAGAGACCGTAAGCGCAAAATATGTGAATGCATTTTTAAACAATTCACATATCCGGATTTATTCCATTGGGAGGATTATGCTCCTGGCCAATGACGTCACATTTTTTATTAAAAGCGTATCAGATTGTGCTCGTTTGACATCATAATGTAAGCATATCTAGTCAACATACATTAAAAGAAATAAGTTGTCTGTAGTTAGTTGCTATAGAATAAACCTTCCTTAAATGCATTTGCTCACACATTCTGTGTCAGAGCGTTCAGGGAATACATTACATCTAATACATGTAAGATGCTATTGTAAAAAATATTTTTTATGTTTAGTTGCTATAAGGAAATAAAATTGTGTAACAGTCGCAGCAGAGAAGCAATAACGTAGTATTTATTTCTTTTTTGCTGTTTGCTACGATCTGACAAACGGTGCATTTTCTAATTCAATAACAGTTTATTGCATGTAATGATTACGATGCATTGAATTGTACAACCTGTATTTTACGGCAGCCTTCTGTTTCCCAGCCATATCATTTTAATATGTACATCCGTACAACAAATCTCAATATGCATTGTATTGTATTTACACCTAAATGTATTGTGTATATGTTTATTTATTTCTCAGTCCGCTCATGATTTGGCTTATTCGCGTCCTTTATTCAAGTGCTGACTACCAACCACATACAAACTGGTACAAACTGGTGCCTTTTTAATGCTACGGGTTAAAATATATGCGCATACTTACGTGCAAAGTGGGTCATATCAACTTGACCAATGTTTACGAGTTTGCGTTTCGTTCATGTTACCACTATCTGTCTGTTGAATTGTTTGTGAGAGTGATTTCTTCGCTTACATTATATCCCAATTTCCAACATTTACGTAATTTAAAAAAAAAACATGTGCACGTTTTGTTTTTACAGTTCCCACAGCTGCTGTTGTTTACGGATAGTTTTGCGTCCTTTCGGACAATGATTTACACTTTATAAGCGATGTGATTAAAATCGAGTATTTTTTGCTTTTCCTACCTATTCCCGAAAAGCCTCTCCGAAAAGTAGGCGGTAATTGTAGGTGGAAGATGGCGATCAGCGATTAGTTGCCAGAGGAGAGCGTTCGATTGGAGGGAAAACTGGGATTGATGAGGAGCGGCGACCAATGGGAGCGCATCAAACCAATGACCGGGCTACAGTTAAAGGGGGCGTAAGAGGAGGTAGTGCCAGTCCACTGAGAAAGAGGGACCCTCCGAGATAAACATAGACAAGCGAAAGAAATAAACATTCCGATTCGAGATGCTTCGGGAACAGTGAAGACTCAGTAAGATAATTACTCGTGTACTCGTGTAATCCTAAAATATCGACTCGGTTTGAGAGGACGAGCGCAAAGGAATCTTCTCATTTTTATGCATTGGAGATTTCGAGTAACAAGTTATCCGCGAGAAAAATATAGACTAACTCGATACGAAAAGCCTTTTTCTCTGAGCGGATCGAACTTCGTCGACTCATGTTGTGTTATTAAATCTGGAAGTTAATATTTCCGCAGTGCATTAGTTTTTTTGGTTTATGTTTAATTGACGCGCCGTGCATAGACTGCTTTAAAGAGAATTGCTTTTGGTGAACGAAAGCATGTTGCTGGACGCTGGGCATCAGTTTCCTGGTTTGGGAGTGGGCACGTTTGCCAGGCATCATCACTCCTCCAGTGAGATGCAGGACAGAGACTTGAGTTTAGCGCAGAACAGCTTCGTCGACTCGGCGCACATGGGCGCCTTCAAACTGAACCACGATCTCTCTCCCGGACAGAGTTCTGCATTCACGAGCCAAGCGCCCGGTTACCCCGCGGCGGCTCTGGGTGCGCACGCGGCTCATGTCACCTCGTATGCGAGCTCGCCGTTTAACTCCACGCGGGACTTTCTCTTTCGCAGTCGTGGATTCGGGGAATCGTCACCGGCGGGCGGCCAGCATGCGCTCTTCGGCCCCACAGCCGGCTCCCTCCATCACTCCCATACAGACAGCCAAGGCCACATTTTGTTCCCTGGCATCCACGACCAGCATGGATCTCACGGCTCTCCAAACGTGCTTAACGGGCAGATGCGTCTCGGACTACCGGGGGAGGTTTTTGGGCGATCAGATCAGTATCACCAGGTCTCCAGCCCGCGGACCGACCCCTACTCAGCCGCCCAGCTGCACAACCAGTACGGCTCCATGAATATGAACATGGGGATGAATATGGCAGCGCATCACCACCACCCCGGTGCCTTCTTTCGCTACATGAGACAGCAGTGCATTAAGCAAGAGCTTATCTGTAAGTGGATCGATCCGGAACAGCTCAGCAATCCCAAGAAGAGTTGCAATAAAACTTTCAGCACCATGCACGAGCTCGTCACCCATGTCTCGGTCGAGCACGTCGGGGGACCCGAACAGAGCAACCACGTCTGTTTTTGGGAAGAGTGTCCCCGGGAAAGCAAACCGTTTAAAGCCAAATATAAACTGGTCAACCACATTCGCGTGCATACGGGAGAAAAACCATTTCCCTGTCCTTTCCCTGGATGTGGAAAAGTCTTCGCCAGATCAGAAAATCTAAAGATTCACAAGAGAACGCATACAGGTAATTATGGTTGTGTTTGTGACGTTCATTTTAGTTTATCCTGGTTATGTTTTGGAGCGACATTCTTGTATTTTGTCATTCCCAGATCATACTCAGTTTCCAAAATAGTAGTGCTTACAAACATAAGCTTATTATGCAATGTTGGTGTATTTTCAGACAATGAAATCAGAGACGTAGATTGGCGCTTGAAGTAGAATTAGATCTTGTAAAGAAAACGTGTGAGTGTGTATTTAGTGCATCAAGCAGCCTGCTAGCGCGGCTGGAAGCGATTATGTCTGGTCTCGTACGGAGTAAATACGATGTTTTGCAACAATGTAGTGAATTATGTAAGAGACTGTCGAGGGTTTGTGGTTCATAAACTTTAAACGGGTCAAAGGCTACCCGAGGGCTCATCGCGTGAGCAAAGGAGCCGTAAATCTCTTCAGCCGGTTTAACTAACGTTTGCGTGGACCAATGCTCCAGCACTGGGGTTACTACGTCAGGATTTTGAGATTCACTCTTGTTTATGATGCTATTTTTGCCCACATAACTGAGGAATTTAATTGTTGTAAAATAAGAAAAATAAAATGATTGCAGAATGGGTGCAATAGTGATAAACTCTGTTTATACAGAACCCTTTAAAACAATTACAAAGTACTTTGCAGAGGGCATGTATATGCACATACATTCACATACATGTACGGATTTAAAAGTAAATACACACCATTAACAACATAAAGAAAACGCCGTAGAAATAAGAATATGTGCCTTCTTTAGAAATGGGCGATATGTGGCCCTTTGTTATTCTTTCCATTGCATTGACAGTCGATGTGTTAGACAGGCCATTAACAGGGTTGCAATTTCCTCTTTAGAATAAACGGAGGCATCAAGCCTCGTATTTGTCAAGGTGTTAATTACATTTTGATCATTTCTAAGCAAATGGCAAAGTTTATGTTCTGTTTGTAGAAAAAAAAATGTTAAGGGACGTATTTCCTTTTATTTTAATCTTGGGTTTGGTATAAATGAATTGTTGACAAAGTCAAATCTTGCAAGTTGTGCAATTTATATAAGTTTTATTTGATTTGATTATTGTCTTATCGTCTTTACACATTGGTCGTGTTTCGTAGAGAAGGTGTTGTGACTAGACCCCCTGTGTTGTTATATAAGACGTAAAGCCCTAAATTAGTAGGTACATATATATTAAGTATTTAAAATAAATGTAAAACGTTGCGCACTTTTCTGGCATCGTAAGTTTAAAATATTGTGGATGGCAGGTTCAGTATATTCTGTGTTGGGATTTACACGGTTGTAATGCTGTTTTCAAACTAAACTCATCCTGTGAATTTTTGTGCGTTTTTTCTTTCTAGGGGAGAAACCATTTCAGTGCGAGTTTGAGGGATGCGACCGGCGCTTTGCAAACAGCAGTGACCGCAAGAAACACATGCATGTTCACACGTCAGACAAACCGTATCTGTGCAAAATGTGCGACAAGTCCTACACTCACCCCAGCTCTCTTCGAAAGCATATGAAGGTAAATGTTACAGATATTCAACACTGTGCAACACACGCTTTTATATATTACAACTATAGCTTTAATTCTATACTTTATGAAAGCTGAATGCTTAAAAAAAGTTACTTTGAAAAAAGTTTTTATAGTGTTATTTTATATGTATGTGAACTGCAATTAATACACAAAGACAATAACACAAATGATTTATAAATAGCATTTACAGATTATTAACCACAGTATTTATTTAGATTGTTATGAGGCTTATATTCGTGTCCATTCGTGAACAAGTTGTTGCGAAGTTTTACTCGCCGTTCATTATTTCTCGCGGATCATTAATGGTTTATATCTTTATTTTTTAGGTTCACGAATCGTCTCCATCTGCATCTGACTCGTCGCCAGCGGCAAGTTCTGGTTATGAATCTTCAACACCCCCTGGTTTGGTGTCCCCCTCCACTGAGACCCAAAGCAACAACAATCTGTCGCCTCCCTCAGCGGTGCACAGTTCCAACAACCACAGCAGTCTATCGTCCAATTTCAGTGAATGGTATGTTTAAGACTGTGCCATCCCAAGAGGAACCATTTCAGAAAACCAGGAGATCCATACAGCTTGTACAAAACGAACGCTCCTATATTATGCGCTTGTCCAGCAGGATTTAATATATCCAAGTCAACAGAAGAAACGTGCGCAGATGCACTAAACACCCCGTTTTTGTACATACACGCTCTCTTTTCCCAATGGTTGTAATAGATTTTGTCGTTTTTTGGTGTATAGATGTTCCTTCAATGGTAGCTATTTCTCTAACTGGACTTTTTAGTGCACATATTACCATAAAGTTGTATTACTATCATAATGATTATTGTGATCCCATTAGGGCAAACTGATTGTAACTAAAACATCTATTAACTGGAAAGAGTGCCAAAGTCGACATTTAACGAAGACAGACACAATATTTGCTTGTGAATGTAAATCTTAGTTTGCTGGGCTTAACTTGTGATGTTTTGTGCTTTGCAAGTTTGAATTGTGAAATATATTTGGAAGATTGTGGGGCAAATCAATGTCGTGGCGTTATATATCTGTGACCACACCCTTCTTTTGTAAATATCGACTGCCATATTTATCCATTTGTAATTAAATTATGGTATTTACTTGCTACAGATGAAACAATATTTATAAAGAATGTTTCTTTACTATAAATATGTACAATTATGGGCTGAACAGGGGCAGTTGTTTTGTTATGTGTTTTTGTTCAAAGTTTGAAAAGTGTTTTCTTCATTATTGTGATAAGAATTTTACTGCATACAGATATAATAAAACGTGGTGCAAGTGTACAATCTTTACAACGCGTCATGTTTTTTCCCACAAAATAAGTAAAAAAAAATGCAAAACTTTTAGACCTTCGTAAACTAAATAATTTAGTTTCGTTGCTGAAATCAACTTTTACTAAGTGAATTTTTCAGATATATTCGGAACATTTATAAATACACACACACAATTGAAACCAAAATTAAATCTTTTTCAGAAAGCAAATCTGTCATGATTTTGCTGGGCAGAAATGACTGAAATACACACTTTCTATTATAAAAAAATCACAAAGATGCCAGTTTAATAAGTAGGAACCTTCATAAACTAAACGGATTTCAGATTTTAAAATAAAGTTTTAGCAAATTAAACAGAAAAGACATTTACAGCAGAAGAACGTGCGATACTCAGGACAACAAGTTTAGTCTTTGACTTTTCGGCATATTGCTAGCCAGAAATAAATATAATGTATATAATGTATACAAATTTATGCTCCACATTGTAACATTATCGCTTTATTTTCTAAAGAACAATTTCTTCGTTTTAAAGCCACAAAGCAGTTGCCCCCCTTCCTTCCACACTTTGCACTTTGGTAAAAACAGATTTTTAAAACAAGTAGCCGTGAACTTGAATTTGACTTTGGTACTTTTGGTAGTTTTTATTATTTTGCAGCATTAGGAGGTAAATGTTTGTTTCTGTGACCTGCGAGAACGAAGCAGGATTTAGTTCATTTCTTGCCTTTTTTTATTTAGTAAAAACGAGATTGATTCCTGGTTGCCAGATAAGCAGACACACAAACGCGTTTAGTTGCAAAATGACTGACATGTGAGTGACGATAAAATAGTCGAAAAAATAGCTAAAATGGGCATTTTGCATCATGCAGCACCTGCAAGCCATACAGAGACTGGTGATGCCATTTTTCCTGTATGATAATATCACTGACAGCATGAACAGTGTTATGAAAACAATCTTTCAGCGTGGATAATTAATAGACTATAGGTTCTTGACAGCAATGTGCATCCATGTCACAATCTGTGTTAGAGCTTCAGAGCAATGTGGTGTAACTGTAAGGATGGCATTAATATTCATGTGCGTAAAGCCTGGGGGAAGGAATAGACTGTTAGTCGCTTTCTTGTTGTTGACTGTAAAATCACTACAATCACCACCCGGTGCCAGTGCGTGTTCTGAGATGGACACATGGGTATCTACATAATGTATACGTAAACACGCATTTCATTCACGTGAAAAATAAACGGGCTGTAAGTGCCACGTTTGGAAATCACCTAAAACAATGCGCAGTTGCCCAACGAACCCCTGCTTGATGCCTGATAGTTAAATCGCCCACTCTTTCGTTTGTGTTGGATAAACTGTGGCTGTAGTTTTCTTACTAGGAATAAGGAGAACTTCGACGTCGTTCTAAGGTTGCGTCCCGACCTGTTCAGGGAAAGATGACGTGACCTGTAGGAGAAGAACAGGGAGACCTGCAGAGCTTAGATGGCGTTTCCCTCAAAATGCATGCTGCTCTGATATTGATCCATGCAGAAAGACCTGCCCTAAGACAAACACAGTCCACGACTGTACTTTCCACTTTAAACAACTATTTTTAAAAACACTCTGTACATTTCTTTGCAGCACCAGAGATAACAGACGATTCAAGTCATTACTGTATATAGATTATTTCATAGTAATACGTGACACGGATGGACGCAAGTAAATTGAACGTCGCATCCAGGCAACGAAGGAAATAAAAAATATAATAGAATAGAACAGGTCAAGCTTTCATTTAGCTTTTGCATCTTCCACTGTTTTTTCATTTGCTGGTTCAGATTGCGTTTACTTTATGTCTCATTGCATTTTGTTTATTTTTCTGTTTGTTTGATAGACGACACTGCTGAGTGTTGCCAACTCCTCATTGAGAATATGCCACTGGGCTCACCATTTAACAGACTGGTGGGATACAGCAATGGGGGGCATCTACAAACACAACACTGTAACGCATTCATGTATTTTCCATTCAAAACATTCGCTTAACATTTAAGGAACATGGATTTTTTAAAACTAAAATATTAGATAATGATTGTCAAGGACCTGGATTAGAAATTAAAAATGAATGTTATATGATTATAAACGTATTAACTAAACACGAGCAGTAATTGTTCTGGGCCGGAGAGATAAACTCGCTTTGAATTATTAGAGCAATGGCTGCGGTCATTTTCCAGCCGATTTCATCCACACCTGCAGAAATATGCGCAGACCTATATGCGCAGTCTCTCTCTCTCTCTCTCTCTCACACACACACACACACACACACACACACACACACACACACACACACACACACACAAACTGCACTGGTTTTCTCACATGCAGAATGAGATTAAACATGATGCAAACAGACATCTATAACATTTTATGTTATAAATATTTATATATCTAAGGTAATATTTGTTTTTTTCGTAGTTGTCGCCCTGTAAGCAGATTCTGAATAATTTGTGAGAATTTTGATCATTTAATTATTTATAGTTTTTGTTCAGTGCGTGTAGCGACTCATAATATTTAATACACGTTGCAGTGTTGACCATACAGCAACAGATCTAACACGAAACCTAGTCTGTATCTGTATCTGTGCTCTAAAGATGTATCGTTTTAATCTAAAAACAATTTCTAAAAATAATAATATTTTTAAAATGTGTTTATTAAAAAGGGGGCTACCCAGCATTGAGTGAACCCTAAATATTGCCCTGCAATAAATCTGTGATTGACGTTTTAAATCTATTAACTCTGTCTAGCTAAGATAAACAGTTTTGACAGTGTATCCCACCAAAATATGATAAATATCACACAATAGGAATCAGTGTTAGGGTGCTTCTGTAGGAATATATTAGTGTGACTATATTAGTGAGCTATGCCATGACTGCTGGAGACAACACAAATAAATTAAAAATGTTACATTTCAAACATTTATTTTGTTTTGGTTAAGATTTAAAACAACACAAGTATTCAATAAAGACAAGGAAAGCCTATTGAGTTGCTGAGCTGACGCTGTCGTATCCCAAAGATGTCCACCGTTAGCAACATTTGATAATAATTTTAAACAAATATGCACAAAATTTGGATGATCTGAAAGTAAATTATGTATATAAACTTAACGAATTTACAGAGAAATAAACGAAGGACATTTCTGAGCTTAATATTCCCGTGCGCCTGTCGCAACGAAGCAACCATTTATGACATTTTATTTCACTAAAAAAATATCATTTAAAAAATCTGTTCATGAATTCATACTTTAGGGTGAGTAAATAAAATACAAAAGATATAACAATAAATGGTATAACAATAAGTACCAACAACAGTGACAAACATTTACACAATTTTAAAGGCAATCCACATCTTTACTCATTTTTATTAATATGTGACGCTGTTGGTTTTTTGGAATGATTTGCTTTAAATAAAAGCGTTTGTGTGTTTCCTAACCCAAACCTGGGGAAGCTTTTTAAAGTACAGGAAACTTAAAGGAAACTTGATCAAGCTGTTTAAACAGAGAATATGTAAAGTTACACCAGCTCTCGCATTTTCTATTTTAGAATAAACTAGTTTTTTTTAGATATCTGTGCAAATCAATATATCTTATGAGTATGTTAAGGTACATTTACAGCTGCTCGTTAATAAGCAGAACTTCAGGGCCAAAAGTGCTGAACTAAGTTCAAAACTTTCGCCAATACGTCCAGAAATTTGTCCTATTACACAAGTTATTTTGTATAACTTCTGTTTATATGAAACATTAAGGAATGCAGTCTCATAATAATAATGTCTTTAATAAGAAAAAGGGTTTCAAAATATCTTAACTTGCTTACTTAGAGATTGATAAAGCTGTCTCAAAATAATGTGAGTGGATGTGGCTCTTTGCATGGGGTTTCGCAGTTACCACTCAGCACTGTGCAAATAAACATGCAGTCAGAACAGCAGTACTGCTTCATTGATGCATTCAGAAATGCATTATGTGCTGCAGACTCACATACGTGAACCTGTCATTGGAGGAAGATGATGATGAGGAAGATAAAGCGTGCTCCAATGTTTGCTTGCTTATTTATTTATTATTTATTGTATGTGTGTGTGTTAAAACCTTTAGTCAACATATTAATTGGGAATATATACCTGGATATATGCCAAAAACAAGGTTTATAATCTATTTTTAGCGTAAATTCAGACCAAAAGGTTTGTATTTGTTGACGTGCACAAACGTTGCGATGTTTTCATCTATTTATTAATTGTCAAATTATTTCCAGATATGCAATAATTCATTAATATAGAATAATATGCCTTTATTGTATCTCTAAAAGTAAAGAAAAGAGAATTATCGTCTAAATACCGTCTAAATTGAATTTGAGCTCGTAAATAAAACCTTTATACACACTACTTACATAAAAATTGATTCTTTTGGGAAAGGCGTATGAAACCCCCACATAAATCTTGAACATGACCTTTATGTGACATTTTTTTGTGTTACAAAGCAGGGAGGATGTGAACTCTTTCTAAAAAGCAGTTTTAAAGAAGGACAACAATTATCAGTAAACAGGCACCTCTGAAATCTATCAATAATCTGCATTTTTAACATGTCAGTGAATAACAACACAAAAATATCACGAAACAATTTGCTGTCTGTCTCACGTGACCCTGTGCTTTTCAGACCACCCTTCTCTTATGGTGTGTTTATATGGAAGTCTATGTACAGTTGAGTTTCCTGTTACAGACCCGAGACTTTCATGTCTTGAGGAGTGGACCCAGACACAGCCGTTCTCACGACAAATGTATACGCTTACTTTGAGCAGGCAGGAATAGCTGTCACTTCTGGCCTATAGACACAAACAAAAAGCCTAATTCCTGGAGGAAACCCAAGCTGGCACCGCCTATTCAAGACAAACATGACCGAACCATTGAAAACCTCCCCGGCTAAACACTTTCTCTTTTGTACAGAATCGCTCTGAATCATTTTGTTGGTGTGAATCACAGAAGTGATGTTGAGTGTGAAGTGAGAATTAAGTGCAGTCGTGTTGCACTGCGTTGCAGTCAACATAGTCTTATTTTGACATGAGACACACTGTAATTTGTTATTCTGGTTTATTCTGCAAAGGTTAATTTTGCACTTATTTTGCAACAAGGAAGGAATCATTAGCATTTTTTTGGTTTCTAAAGTGAGAAATTCTCAGTAAGGCCTTATGTTTCTGATTTTTTTTGCTGTGCAATATAATAATTCCAGTAAATATTATATAGAATTTCAGTAAAGAAAACATACCCCTTCTGTTTTTTTGTTTTCCTTTGTTTTTTTATAATGGCTGTAGGTGGATTCAGACAGTCTGGTTCACACACACCCACAGATGGACGTCAGATGAGTCACTAATTGAGGTCTAATGACGTAAACCAATTACTCATTTAAAAAACAGCCCAGAAGCTGCACTATTCAAGCCCTGAAAACCCTGGAAAAGGTACAGCGTCTGTTTTTGAAGACTGTTACAGGGCTGTGGCCTACTTTTTTATGTAGACCCCTCCAGTTTAGGGAAATTTTCAATTTCCCTGCACATATAAACCTAAAGTCACACCTCTATGGCTTTGATCTTCAAACACAACAGTCCTGTGCCGGAGGGTAACAGCAGGACTAAAGATGCTCTCGGAGTTTGGTTTTATAAGGACTTAATGAGTTAATGAAAGAGAACCCCTCGTGTTCTGTGCCATTATGCTTTATTTGTCATGGAAACCAGCATAAGGTTGGAGTTTATTTCAGCATTTTTCTATACAGTTTAAAGAAGGAAACAAAAAGATGCTCAAATGGCTTCTCTCACCAAATAAACATGTGAAGTATTAAAACACATACAGAGAAGTTTTATGCGTTTTATGTCACGTTGAATTTGTTTTAGAGCTCAATTCAATCAGTTTATGGAGACAGTCTCTCAAAGTGTGACAACTTGTACTTTCGATAAGATATTCCAGGTCTCTCTCCTGCTGTTCCTCCTGCGTTTAACAATGCTCCGAGCGGAGAAACACAATTCAGGAGTATTTACATGAGCTGACGGGAATGAATGTTGATGGATCTGTTCCAAATATCAAGGAGCGCACAGATACCCTCCCTTACGCCTCACAGATAAGCGTCTTTCCAGCTGTCTCTCGTACTTTTTCTCATCGAGCACCTTTGACTAAATCTCAAAAGCAAATGCAAAAAGCAAAAACCCCTGTGCTCTACAGATTTGGTTTGATATTCTTGTGCATATCTAATATCTTACAAGTTTTTGACTTTGTGCACATCAAGAGTTTACAAGTGGCCCTCCACAGGTTATTAAAACACCAGGATTGGTTGAAGATGAACATCAAAACAGTAGCCGTCTGTGCAGAATGGATTCCTGTGTCGTAAGTTGAAGAACTGATCTTTTTTTTGTATTTTCACTGTCTGGTCATCACATGGGGAGGCCGTGCACCCGCAGAGCTCTCTGAATACTACAAAAACATCTCTGTCTCATGCAAATATTAGTCCAATTCGATACCTTCCCTTCAAAACAATGCTCAAGGCATTGAGAGAGAATACATCTGACTCGTTGCCATTATGCTGCTCTGAGAGTTATTTTTTGGAAACTCTTCAATGGCATTGCTCAGGTCCACTACATTTATCAGTGTAGGTCTTACCCCATGAGGTGCATTAGAGATTGCTCCATCAATGTCATCAGACTCGTGCTATTGGGTTTGAACAGGTCGTTCATTGCTCAGGTTAGTGGACTGGAAGGAGATAATTTGATTGACTTTGAACATCAAGTTTCCATGCTGGAGGTCCAGGGTCCCCTGACAGCATCTGCGATCATGGTCAGTGAGTTTATCAGTGACTAGTCAGGTAGCACCTGATACATGTCAATGTGGAGAACAACAGTATGCTAACTTAAGCTAATGCCCAAAGTGATGCTGATTTGAATGAATGGAGCAGATTGAAATTTAAATTTATTGTGAGTATTTTAATGACAGTTTGAACCTAACTATTCCCTAATGGCATCAACTCAAAACAGATATAATTGAACATGATATTTGAAAAACACAAAGATGTTGCTCATTTGAAGTGAAGAACATTGTGCTCACGAATGCAAGCTGACACTAACACTGCATCTCCATCACACTTCAACAAGAACAATCAGACACATTATTGAGAATTTTAAATCCTCTATTCCCAGTGATATCAAGCACAGTCAAACCTGACTCTTGCTTAAATAAACCATTTTGAGAGTAAAACAATATGCTGCTTTAAAATTCTATTAAATTCTATTAAATTGTACTCATTTCATTTGCTGAATTCTAGTTATGTTCAACCAAAATGCCAAAATCAACTTAACAAGCCAAAGCAATTTAAAATGCTTTCAGCATATTATATAGGTGAATCATGAAGAGATTTCTGCACTGTTGAAACTTCTAACACATCTTGAAACTTCTTTTGATTCCTAATAAAGCACAGGTTAGACAGATTCACTGCTATAATTTAAACTTCTAATTTTAAAACTTGCCTACAGCTCCTTCCTGTAGCTCAACTGGTAGGGCATTGTGTTAGCAGTGCAAAGGTTGTGGGTTTGATCCCAGCAATGTGCTAAAAATAAAAAATGCATATGTTGAGTTATCTGCTTCTAAAGTGTCTGGCAAATGACTAAATGTAAAACATTATCATTGTATAATGTCTTGTTAAATGAGTTATTGTGTAAAACTAGTACTGGTAATGCAGTTACATTCAGCAGAAGCTGGTTTGACTGACTCATCTGTACTGTTGTCATCCCTGATCTTATACACAGGCGTCATCTTAACACTCCCACTTTTCTATGTGTCAACCGCACGCATAATACTCTCTGCTTAGTTTCTGCACCTGGCTCAGCCGCTCTGAAAAACAGTGACGGTGATAATGAATATATTGATTTCCTGACAAATCACAAGTGGCAAAACAATGAGAAACACTGTTTATCCCCAAACTCCTGGCAGTCATATTTGTGGTGAGAAGGACACGGTCGGCTTGCTTGTCCTGACAGAGACACTCCATTTGAAGCCACGCATCTCATCTTCACACAAGCAGTTGTGAGGCCGCGGACGCCTTGGTAAACATGGAGCGCCTACGACGCTACTCCACAAATTGGTGTTGTGTAGTGACATCCCTCCTGTCTCTTGGCTGTCTGGTCTCTGGGATGCGGCCCTCAAAGGAGGTGTTGAAAAATAAACAGCGCCTAGCGGGAAGGGAAACGAGTGCATTTACTTCCCACCTCGTGCATCGCTCGCGTGGGAAGTCTGAGTGAAGACGGTCCCTGGTGGGCTTGCTGGCAAACTGGGGGGTTCTTGTGGGCCCCCCCATCCTTCTAGCACTTGACAAATAAATGGGAAACACTGTTGACAGCTGTTTACAATGATGCAGAAGAGAGGGAATTGCATTAAAAGAGTGGCACTCTTGACAGATACTGTCCTATTGTACGGAAAACACACAAAACAAAGGGGAGGAAAGCTATTTGAAGGTGCAGTGAGCAACAAGCTGAGTTTTTAATGCAGAATTCGACTGCACAATTCCCTCCTCCCCATCCACAAAGCGCTGTGGTGGCACTTCACGAAATAAAACAACTGAGCCCATTTGAAGAGCACACTCTTTGCCAGGGGTTTGATAAGAGGGGACTAATTGCTGCAAACCAAAGAACAGTACAGCTTGTCAGCATGGCGTATAGCTGGAGGTAGGGTCCATCCTGAGTCAGTATGCGCTGGTTAGATATTCTGTATTTAATTGAGGGGCCCGTGGTACACTGAGGCGAGGCTAAGGGGAATTATTAAGCTTTAACCAGGGGCCTTCTGGGAAAAAGGCCCTAATCAGGAAGCTGGGGAGCAAGTGGAGGCTGATAAGAATTATGACGATTATGACATGTTAGCACATGTCTGTCGAACAAGTGGACAGACGATGAGTTAATCAAGGGCTAGATTAAATGGACCCCATGCTGTCTAGAAGCTTCCCTCAGTCTCCTGTGTCAACGTCTTATTAGGGTCAGCATCTATCTTAATGACATGTATGTATATATATATATATATGGTTTTGAGGCTTGAATTATTCATTGCTAGGTGCCTCATCAGCAATACGTTTCTTTTATTCAACCTATCTCTCATCAGCAATGAACGAACAATGCAAAACAGTGACCTTGAGCTTGATAAGTGTGAAAGTGGATTTTGCACCAGTGCGTTTGATCATGTGGGGAAGCCATAGCATCACTTTAGTGCAAGAACAACATTTAAGACAAACACAAAAGCACCAACGTGTGTAACCCTTGAATTGTTGTTGTGTACTCAACACCAATGTTGTGTTGTGTGTAAACTCAAAATGTGCCAAAGAAGGGAAGGCCTACAAACTATTCCTGTTGCACTTTGATTGGATAATGCTATTGCTTAAAGAGAGCAGCATGTTTTATATCTTCAGGTTTGTTACAAAGAAATATTGATTTGTTGACGGTTTCACTCAGCCCTTGTTTCTATTGTACCTGTCAGTTTAGTGTAAATGCGTGCAGCATTACAATAAAAAAGCCACGTTGGCTGCTCTAGCTGCACAGTATTTACCCATAACTGATTATTTCATAATCCCCAAATTACATTTTCAGCTCAAATCTATCAATTCCAAATGCTTAACATGTTTTGCTTAACCAAGTCTTCTTGTTTAGTTTTCTGTACGTTGCTTCATTATCCAGCCTCATGTGTTTTTTTGGCGTCAGGCTAATTGATTGGACCTCTC
>JBAJNP010001443.1:0-13056 GCA_036877545.1 Yasuhikotakia modesta
CACAATGCACTATGAACTGTCACCTAATTCCTGTTATCATTAGTAAAATATTATAAAGACTCTGCCATTTTTAGCAACTATATATATCTTAAATAGAGTTTCAATGATTCCTGTACGACCAAAAGCGAGAAAAAGAGGAAATCACTGTTCTTTTTAGGAGTTATTTTCAACCTGCAGCCAGCACGAATAATTGATTGTGTGCTTTTATTAACTTAGACAATATTCCATTACCTCTAAGGCAGAGCTCCTTGTCTGTTCCCTGGGATAAGTTGATTTAAAAGGATCTTTATGAAGCCTCCAGAGAAGGCAGCACTAATTGTGCAAATGATAGAACAGCCTGGCATTATCTTGCAGGTGGCGGAGCGTTTAGGATTAGCCAAGATGTTAAAAATCCATCACATACAGGAAAGGGTTCAGAGGTCAAAGGTGAAAGAGTTATGGACAGTAGCCTAGATATAACAGACCATTAACTGCAAATTACATTCTCTGCTAGCATTTGACTATTGATCTCATGAGTATTGCACTTGCCTGACACATTACAGTTAGTCACTTTGGGATAAAAAAAAACTGCTGCGTGGCCTGGAATAAAAAATGTTCCTTGAATTTTTACAGTTAGCCTGTTTGTGTGTTTATTATGTTTTTCTGATACCAAATGGTTATATTAAATAGATGACTCAGACCTTATACAGAAGCAGTGTTGATATAATCTCGATTACTCTTAAGAAAATATGCATGAAAACAGTGCCCTGTTGCCATGGCAAATGCCTCCCAAACAAACTACAGTCTAGAACCAGCCGGCCATCGTGAAATTCTCTATTGTTTGAGCAACAAGCTGTATTTGATTTGGTCCTTTGTATGTTCTCAGTCTTGCTCCTTAGAAACAGCAAAAAATGAGGAAACCAATCAGTGCATCAGCTCAGAATTTAAGCTCACTGGCCATTTCATTTAGTTCAAAGGTTCATTTAGTTCAAAGGATTCAATAAGAGAGAGAAATCAAATGAACTGCAGCATTAAAAAATGAAAACCCAGCTTTATAGTCTGGCATTCAAGGCTATAAGTAAGCCTGACTTAATTCAAAAACCTGTTCCCAGCTCTAATGAGTGCTTAACAAATTAAGCCAAATGGATTTCTTGATTTGCAAGCCAACACAACAGAATCAAATCAAATTCTGAAAGGAATTAATGTACAGGGAGGCCGGGGTTTGTTGTCACATGGGGAAGAAGTTGTCACAAGGGCTACATTTCAGGAACCGCTTTGAGTCAGAAGTTCAATTAGACAAATTTGTGTTTTCTCCAGCTGTGGTTTAACTGTAAACGTCGTTTCAAACATCTAATTTAAACAAATGCCTTAAATTAGAGTAGTTTCTGTTAACACTGTTTACAAACACAAGACTTCCAATAACATTGTATTTGGATAAACAAGTAAACACAATAAAACCACTGGCACAGGGCCATTTTGGCTGGGTTATGAATCAGTTCATTGTGTTACTGTTTAGATTTTTTAGAAAACCATCAAATTGCTTATTTTGGCATATCCCATTGGGATTATTTGCCCCACTGTTGGTCAACAAAGGTCCAGGTGTTTATTATTAGGCAGCAACAAAAAAAGACCAACGTCTTTTAGGTATGTGTCAGTACTGAACAAATGTAAAATAATGTAATGTGATGTCAAATGTATCAAACAAAGCCTCTTCGAACAATAACATCTGCCAAATGCATAAATATAAATCACTACTTTATTGTGGATAAGTGTAATATTTACAAATAACACAACAGGGTTACCAGGGCCTAATAAGTGGGTCAGTCAAAGTGTACAATAGCATTAGGCCAGAGGCAGGCAGGTCATCACGGGCAAACGACTGATCGCCAAAGTCTCTCAGCACATTGGGGACACAGCTTGGTACACTTTTCCCAGTGGTGTCTGTGCTACTGCTGGGGCATTATGGATATTGCACAAACTCTAGGCGATATCTCTTAATCCTCTAATCTGCAGCGCACAGGGAATGGCGGGATACATCTGTAAGACCCTGGAATGCCAGGGCAATGCTCTTAACATAAAAATGTCATATTCAGTTCCCTCAGCTGAGATATGTTTACACAAGTCGCCCACACTCTTGCATTGTAATTTGATGTAAGCTGTGCTGTTGATAGCGCGGTGCTACAAGACGCTACGAGAGTTTCCCAAGCCAGCTAGGGGAGGCAGGCTGCGCAAAGTTGCAGACACCAGGAAATGAAGTGCCCGACTTCATCAGTTGTTGAATACATGAACCGACGCGTCTAACGCTACATGCTAATGAACAGTTGCTATTAGTCAAGACGCAAATGTGTAAACGCACAATGAACACTGTGTATGAATCATTCGTCCACCTGCCTTGCTAGCCTGTTTTGCAACGCAATCAGATATAGCTGGTCTCATTTCTAAACCTTCATTTCCTTTACTTGGAAAGCCCTCTCCAGAAGTATAATTAAGGTGAGACAGGAAAATACAGACACTTTTTCCCTGCATGTGAATTTGATGGAATGTTAGCATTTGCATAAAATGCCAAGACCGACACTAATCTGAATTCTACTTTGATATATGGTGGATAAGCACCTTCCATTCTGCTAATCTTTTTTACGAACCTGTTCACCTCAGAGTCCATCAGCATCGCTGTAGCCACTTTAAAGAGACAGATCAAACAAAAATAACATTTCTATCATCATTTATTCATCCATGAAATTTCAAACTCATTTGACTTGCTTCCATAGAACAGAAGAAGTAAATTGCACAAAGAGCAGCGTCAACATACTTCAAAATTTCAACTCTTTGAAAATCTTCAAAAGAAGAAAAAAGGTTTGAAACATGATGACAGAATATTTACTATTGGGTCATTTATCTTTATACGACATCATAAAGAGGGAGATCAGTAAAGAAAAAGACAAGCAAGGGAAGGGGTACACTTACATCCTGGACAATGGGATGTTTTTAAGCTACAGAGGATAACAGAGAGTTAGCCTCCCTTCCCATTAAGAAACAGCACCTCCCCTGAAGAGCCTCTCGCATGATGGATGTGTCAAAGGTGGTGATAAATGAGCAAGTAGCTCAGACACTGTAAAGCCATTACTAAACCTTTTACCGAGGCATCTGACCACCAGAACTGTAGACAAAACATCAAGCAACCTACAGCTCCACTATCTCCACTGCTAATGCCATAAAGAACTGAATCCACAAAGTGCACCTTACCTGAGACTAAACAGAGATACCATCAAACACTTATCACTCAGCCAGCACTTCTGATATATCCATTACAGCCAAACCTAGCACATGCAAACCATTGCCTTATTGCTTATTAACATAATGCATGGAAATGCATTTGATCTTTAAACTGCCAAGAGGATAGAAACGACAAAACACCAAAGCACACTTGGTTACAGGTTGATTTGCGTCTCCTTTAACAACTTCCGTAGAAAGTGTGCAGATACAGACAGCAATAAAGCGCATAAAATAATGAAAGTATGCATTAACGTTATTTAAGTAAGGCCCGTATAATGTGTTATTGTCCCGTTTACTGCAGCGCCAGCGTTAGTATGCAACGATCGCTCCTCTCCGCTGCGGAAAACACAATCCTACTGATACAGTGATAGTGTGAAGGAATTTAGCAAGACACTCAGAAAAATGACATAAATGGAGAAATACTTACCTGTTAAGAGCGACGGGATTTTTTATAGGCACATCTTCTTTTTCTCTCTCTTGTTGAGAAGTTTTTAGTCCTCGCTCACATCGGCGTGTTTGTTCCCACGCTGTTCCTCCGTTTCAGACCAGATACTTCATTCTGTTTTATAACGCTGTACGGAAACGCGCACCGACGATCGCCGAAAACCTAGAAACTACAACAGACAGACAACAGACAGACCTGCTCGGCTTGAATGTCCACGATGCCTCGAAACGGACGTGACTGGTTTGGTTGTACAGCAAGCACATGTGTAGTGTTGTCATTCCTGGACCTTGGATCAGCAGCGAGGGGGGTTAGCGCGCCCGAATTTAACGCTCACAGTTTGGGAGCTCAGGGAGGACAACAAAGCGAGAGATGGGTTTTTTATATATTTTTATTTTTAATCAACATTTCATGTGCTTTAAGTGTTTTAAGTGTTTGCATATGCTCTATAAAATGAAGGTTTTTAAAGGGGTACTAGTTACAAAAAAAATCCTATAAAACATAATAACAATTGTTGGTTCTCCAAAATAATCTTTCAGTCAAAGGCTTTTATTTAAAAAAAGTATTTTCTTAGAGTACATTTATATTATATTGAATCTTTCTCCACTACAAAGAACAAAGAAAGGATGATAAAGGTTTTTTATGGACCTATACACCACAGATACCTGTTAAGGAACCTTTTGTTTTTAAGAGTGTATTTAATAAACACAAGATTGTGTGATATAAATAACTATAAAACAATACTGCAGCACAAAGTGAATCTGAGTCTGTTTTCCTCTTTGGTGAGACAAATCCGCAGAATTTAGCTCAGGGTGAATGATTAAAAATCTCTTTCTTTTGGTTATGTAACTGTCTGATCTGTCTCTACATAACTGATGAAAATCAATTGACTGAATCTCTGCTCACAAATGTCAGGCAGGATTTGGAGAGAAAGTAATCACACATTTCTCTCCAGAATATCTGTCTGCAATATGTTACAAACATGTTTTTCTCCAAAACACGACTGGAAAAATATATAGTCTACGCTGCTCTGGATAATGACATATTACAGTCCTGTGAGCAAAGACAAGCCTCCAAATACAGCTAATGGAACCAGAGGCCAGAGATCAGAGAGCAAAACAAATACACCATTGATTCAACCCAATTATTAATTATGTCAAAAAATATCTGGTTCTGACAGCTTTGGATTCACATTATTCCTGGAAATAGGACAAACAGGAAGTGTAAATATATGTTACCTGTCAAACTTTGGAAAGATGGAAATTCTGATAACCTTTTTTGCTATTTTTTGTAGGAGCCAAATATTGTTGAGATAATTAAAGCATTCACCTTTAAGAAGACCTGTGTGTGTGTGTGTGTTCAAAATCTCATCTCAACAGGATACAACGCTCCAGGGGTGAACCGTATAGACTACCTAATGTTTCTATACTCCAGCTGTTCCAAAGGTGGCTCCATCCAAATTTATTTTTGGGAGAAATGTCTTCGCGATACGGGGGAGACGCTGAGAGCTCGGGAGGAAGTTGGCCCCCGTTGTGAGGCGCTCGGAGCATTTAGAAGCAGCATGGGGCTAGGTGGTGTGGGGAGTAAGGCACAGTGAGTCACTAATCGCTGTATTTTTTGCACCCAGCCGAGATATGTGCACGTGGATCTACAACACAAAGCCACAACACTGTTTCCAGAGCAACAGTACCAACGACAAGTGACAGGAAAACTGTTTGCCCATGTGCTATTGATTGACTGTCGTTACAATACAGTAGTTCTTTATGTTTGGCCTGACAAATATGGAGAAATCCAAGAACATGTTTGTTTGCAGAACCAAAGTCTCACATCTCCCTAACAGGCTTGGAATAAATTAATATTCGCACTTTCTTCTAGTTTAAACCCGTCTGATCAGCAAAGCACATAAACGTGGTGTGGCCCAACACAGAGGAGACCTAATCGCTTCCACAGTGGTATTGACTGTGTTTTACTGCCATCCATTTAGCCCTGCCTTGTGGCCAAGCGGCCACATTGAGTAGTTTCACTCATTCCACGTCTAATTGAAACAGTGTCCATGAGAGCATCAATAAAGAGCAATTGTCTCTCTCTTCAATTAAGGCTCCATCAGAAAAGGCCGGCAGAGGAAATCAAGATTGTACCATCACACCAACATCCCTTATCAGATGTTACCATTGGATTTGTGGCACCGCAGCACTATTTAGAGTGAAGTATGTTGCTGTGGTGATGGTCGCACAGATAAACAAGTGCTCTGACCCGCAGTGACCCGCAAAATCGCAACACGCGGAAGACTGTGAACAAGCTGGATGAACAGAAAGGGTTAATAGGTTGACGTATAAGAGCTGCCGCCAGAGGATTGATATTTCCCCTTGAGATGCAACTCGCCTGGAAAAGCTGTTTTTGATGTTGCGCTAACCTTTATCTCTTCCCCGCTCCTCAGGCGTAGCCTTTTGTAGCGTACTGAGGCCAAATCTGTTGACTGGACAGGTTTCTCTGAGCCAACATTGAAAGTGCTTATTAACATTTTTCCTCCTGTCTCTCCATGTCTGTGAGATAATGCAGAGACTGAAAGCATTAATTCTTTTGTACTGCGTTTGTAACTGTGGGTTATCTGGGATTCACTTATGTCAGAAGTGTGTTAGTCACAAAATTTTAGAGGGAAAATTACACATGCAGAGCAGTTAAGTGTTTCGAATAACAAGTTGTGCTATGGTGTCTATTTTTCTGTTTATTTTTTATTGATCTTTAAAACGCTTCCTAATTAAATCAGCAGTGGTTAAATTCAGTTTTTACTATCAATATATAAAACTGTATGCCAGTCTGCACATATAGAATTTGAGTTTTAAAGCAATAATAGCCATTCTGTGGCTGTAGGAAGTTGCTTTTTAATGTCCTGTACAGAATTTCTTAATCAAAACAATTTATTCCCTAATCAAACATGTATTCCAAATCATGATTTGCTGGTTCAGGTATTTTATTAGGATAGTTTAAAATATTGTATTTTAATAACAGCTTCTTTGCCAAGTCTGTATCACTGTGAATCACAGAACAATCTGTGCTGTGATGCGCTTCAATGTGTAAATGTGTCACATGTTAATGCGTACACTTGCATGCTATGCCACAAAGCTGAGTCATTTTTACAGTAAGTTCTAAAACCTTAAAGTACATTATGTTCACTATAAGTACATATCATCTGTTTAAGGCCATTTTTATTATTTTCCAAACCAGTTCAGACCTTTGGCATTGACACCACCTATATAAAAGTCATACCAGGAGATAAAGCATTTATGTTAACTATGTTTTGGTCATTAACACTTTGTGATGTTAAGAATTCTTCTAATAGTTTTAGGCTAATTTTGATAATCAACAGGTTTTTCAAGACACTTACATTACATTAGCTTGTGCATGCTGCCCACAACTAATTAGTTCAGTAGCCACACTAACTAGCCTCAGAGTGATTTGTGGCAATTGTTAATTGGTAGTTTTCATCAGATTTAAAAGTTCTACTTAAAGGTAAGTGATTTATTCCAGAAACATTTTTATTACACTGATTGAAAGTCTTTTCACATCCTGATAGCAATCACCAAGTAAAGTGGTCTAAATATATTTTGCTGTAAAATGTTTACCCAATCATTGCATTTGCTCTGAATAAGAGGCCCTACTGGTCTGTTATATGTATGTGTTAAAGTGCGCTAGGTTGCTTTTGCTTCTTTTTTTGAAATTGCCTGTCTTTAAGTATAATCTGTTAATGCAGCATTCAAATAAAACAGAACAGGACATTATTTAAGTTTAGGAAAATTTAAAAAATGCTAATTGTTGCAACAGTACAGTCAGTACATATGTAAACTATATCTTGTCATGGCGCATGCAATTTTATAAAAGGGTTTGTTTGTTTGTTTGTTTGTTTGTTTGTTTGTTTGTTTGTTTGTTTGTTTGTTTGCATGTTTACTCAGCAGCACTTCCCTTTTGTCTGTTTTAACTATTGCCAGTTGCTTATTGCATATTTTAAGTGGAAAGTCAACAGAAGATAGAGTGCAAACACTTAAAATGGCATTCCTCCTTAAACATGAACTCTTCTTACATAAGAGACTCCATTAGTGAAATTCAGTTTTCTCTCAGCCAGGAGAGCTTTGAAACGAAGCTTTACAAAAGATCAAAAAGAGAAAGTCAATCAGCTACATATTTGCGGTAGCTGATAGTGGCACAGTTGTTATGACAACATCGTTTTAAAAGCTCCATAATGATAGATTAGAGGGAACGTGACTTGGTTTTGTAGAAAGCTTCTGTGATCGACAAGCAGACACAAGCACATCAAAAGCAGTTCTTCTGAGTCATTAGCATTTCACATTAATCTGTGTTTGTGTAACCATGTTCAGCTATCCATAAAACACCATGTGTGTTCATTATTTGTATTCATACGCAGTGTGAAATATAGCTGTTATATTAGCAGTTAGGAGGTAAGATAGCATCATAAATTAAATACTGATAGATCATTATGAGGAAATCCATTGAGGCTGAACAAAGACTTACCATATTTAGACAAATCTCATCAAATTTAATTTCATATTGGCCCCCATAATGCCCCATTATCATTTGTATCATTTAAGTTTGTATAAACATGAGTATTAAAATGAGGTTTTGAAATTTAAATCTGTTTTGAATCATTTTTTGATTTCCAAAACATTTGAAATGAGATTTTTAAATCTGAACTAGACATTTAAAACACAACTGTAACAAAATTTCACATCTTGCGTTTTTTGCACTACGAAACTAATCAAACGCTTTTTCAGCTTTATGTCTGTTTATTATGGGCAATGTGTGTTTGGCCAACACAGCTGGGTGTAATATTTCTTCCGTCTTCTCTATTTCTTTATCGCTCTCTCACACACACTCATCCTATCACAGCCACATCCAAGGCGCTGTCTCTCGCTTCTGACTGGCTGCGTCTCGGACCTGTGTTTGCTCATCTTCCGCTCTGTTTGCTGTGAAGCCCGCTGAGGAGGCCCCTCTTGCTGAGGTCACACCGCGCAGTGCGCGTCCGCGCATGCCAGTACCGCACTTTAGTAGGACTAGTCAAGGTGAGGCTGTGATGTGCGGCATAAATTGATTTCTTCCACTCAGCTAACGCGTCTCGCGCAGAGAACAGATTATTCCTCTACAATCCTCTGCCGTAAAGGTTACCTAAAGAAATTTGCTTTGGGGGCCGGGGCTGGGGGTTTGTTCAGTGTTTTGCGACCACAGGAGTGCATCCTGCAACATTAACACTGTTATTTATAGCGACCTTTTTGCAAAGGTGTAGCATGTGACATTTGGAGTGCGATATCGCAACGTTTCCTCCGAGACGGCGGTAAGCGGAGACCCTCATTAATGTTGCACGGGACATTATGGCTTAATTTTTCAGTTTAGAAAGCGATACACTCTCGGTGATAGTGAGTATCAGTTGAGGGCTATAGTTGACAGTCAGGGCTGTTAATGCTGACTCTAATGTATTGATTTGGTTTCTCTATCATCCACTTGAGTCGTGTAACAAACAGGGCGCAGTGTTTGGCTAATACAGGTTTATGGCTATAGATATACTCACAGTTAAAAAAAGATTTTCACCAAAAGGTCAATAGTAAATAAAAGATTATAATGAAAAGGTAAAAATACAAATTTTGATTTAAAATGTAGGTTAATGTTGAATTACATGATTGCATGTGATGACAATTTTTTCAAATATTAATAGATTTTTCCAATAACTACAGAACTGCTTTACTGTTTTTAACATTCAGCTATTTAAGTTGTTTAAATGTACATTATCTGATCTTTGTTTTTAAAAATAAACAAAAAGTATTATATTTATATTATAGTATATATAAAAATTATTATTATAAAATAGGTTATTTAATAAGTTAAAATAAGTCAGTGTTCAAAACAGACACCCTGTTTCACAATGGAAAATTATATTAAAGATATATAATTTGAGCTCTCAGGTCCAATTTCCTGAGAACTCAGTTTGGCTTTATTTGACTTCAAAATACATAAAGAAAAGTTAGTAACCTGCAATTTCATGTTATAAACAGAGGTGGCATCAGAGAGGCAAAAGTTACACATTGCAGCTTTAACAAATCTGATCTATTCAGATCAGATCTATTCAATGTTGTCATATAACTAACTCATTCAGACTGACTGATGGAGTATGAGTATGGAGGCATACAAATATCCATAGATGTGCCTGTACTGTACATAATGCCTATAGAAGCCTATAGAGGATATTTGTAAGGACTTGTGTGTGAAGATCAGTGAGGGAAAAGCACATTTATTCCATCTCTAAGGTCTATATTTGAATAAAAGGTCTGGCAACTCAAGATTGTATTTGGCTGAACTGCAGTGAGGATGAGTCAGCTATCATTGAACTCCTTCTGATCGCCTCAAAATTTCTCATGATCATGGGGAGCCTGTGGGTTGCTGGCAAATCTGTGTACCTCCACGTACATTATGTTCCCTTAATGACGTCTTATTTGTATTTGACAGACAGCTCATAGCTTTAGATAAATGTTGCATTGACAGGGTAGTGCTTGAGATTTAGTTATTGCCTAGTCAACTTTTGACAGGAGATGTACTGTTAACCGCATGGAAACATTCTGTATGCAACAAATAACTGTTGCAAAGCTGTATAGAACTAGACACATAACTACAGTGCACTATGTGAAAAATGGCATCCCACAATGCAATGTGGTATGTGCCATTAACAGAATCAATGCTAATGTTATTTTCAAAATATTTTTTTTTACAAATTCTACCCAGTTATCTATTGGTCAATCAAGCACATAGTCCCACCCTAAACACATGCCATTGGTTGAGCCAATGCTGCTATGTCAAACCAGTTGGGATACTCAAACAAACAGAGTCAAGTTTTAATGCAGGTTACATTATGTGCACTTTATACATTTTATGCAGTTAATACATTATGTATTTTACAAGAAAATATTTAAAATTTTGAGCTTTAAGTAAACAACCAATCAGGGAGCTCCCAGTCCTCTCCCAGTCACAGTGCTGTGAGGACAGGTGAACATATCAAATGGAGGCAACTGTTGTGACACTGCTTGAGAACATCTGACTGAAAACCTCCACTTGGCAGCTCAGCGTGGATTCAGTGAAATGAGGAGATATAACAGTTCCAATGTTAATCCCTCTGCTACAGACATGGAAAACTGGCCTACATTAAGACTGTGTGTGTGCGTGTGTGTGTGTGTGTGTGTGTGTGCGCGTGTGTGTGTCCAGAGGGTTACATAAACAACATTGCCAGATGGCATGGCTAGAAGATAGGCTTTGAACTGAGCTGCTCAAAGGAAACTAAATTTGTGAAAGAAGAAAAAAAACAAATTTACTCAATAAACACACTGGTCCATTCAGTTAGAATCGTTGGAGGTAAACCATAATATCTATAAATACACAATCTTTTTACGTGATTAAAGCAGATCTGAATGGATTTAGGTTTAGAGCAGAACATGTGAGTGATTGTGTATTCGGATCGGCCCCTTCACCGGCAGACCCTCAGCCGCAGAGAATCTGCATGACCTGATACAGCTTTAACATCATGACACGCACCAGCAGGAAGACCAGGAACAGGCACTGCAGATGCACAGAGGACATCCCCGCATGAGCTGTTCCTAGCCTGACCTACTTCCGTGAACGCTAACTAAACCGACACGCGAATGTTCCATAAGCATTTGCGATACACCAAAGTGGAGCTGGGCCACATTTATCATAAAGGCAACATCTCATCCTGTGTTCTGCTCTCCAGTGAGCCCCGGCGTTCACACCCGTGTGGTGGCAGTGCATCGCAACGCCAGAAACATCAACAGCTTCGATGGATATAACAGGAGCATTCTAGTTTTGTGTCGCCTGCAGTGCAAACGGAGTGTAAAGACAATGCGTGTGAGAAAGTGCGAGCGTGTGAGGTACGCAGGTCCTCGAAGCTTGTTATGCGTCAGAGGTTGGAGCGGAAACTTCGCTTAACTCACCAACTGTTCGTTCTTATTTATTCTCTTGGCCATCCTGCCGTTTTTTTAAGGGTTGAATTTTTCTGTAATAGATTTCTGTTTGAAGACATGCATTCACTTTGACAGAAACCAATCCATCGTCGAGACTAAAGGCTTCAAAGCCATTTTTCCTTCTCATGGCCACAGTTTTCAGCGTCTCTGTAATATAAAAGTGAATATGAAAGCAATACGGCACGATTATAGCTGTGAGCGCTCATCATAATCTTAGAATCAAACACAACATTTTTAAAAACCTAATTGTCTTGTCCTGCTGAAAAGCAAGAAATCAGAAGCGCTAAGCGAAAAGAAATATGAATGCGTTCAAATTTCTATTCAAGTGTATGCTTGCCTAATATGACCTTACTAGTATCTGTATTCATGGACTGGGCCAAGTATAAGCTTCTCAAGGATAGAGGTTTGGAATAGCTTAAGGGCTTTGAATTCTAAAAGAGAAAAAAGAAACACAGGAGTGAAAGTGTGAGAAATGAAAGTCTAGGGAGAATAGGTAAATCAGTCTTTGGTAAAACTGTATGCAAAGGCTGGGATGCTACAGACTGGCTGAATTCATTATAACAGATGTGATGGGCACAGGTTTGTTATAATCAGATTAAAGCATTGTCATGGTCTGACGAATGTGGCGTGATTTTGTCTTTATCAGACCTGCTGGTAAAACCAAGCAGAGCTTTGACAGACCATTCAAGTCCCTTATTTGTTCCACATGTGTGGGTACAGCAAAGCTTAAATTGTAGAATGACCTTTAAGGTAATGGTAACATAAGTGTTTTTGTAAGTTCTTTGAATCAGTGTAAAGACAATTATTGTCTAGCGATAAACTGGCACTTTCTCAAAGGTAAATAATGCAGATTTTCTATATTTACATTATATATATTATGCATCTACATTTAATATATGCATTTGTCAGGCACGTCTATTAAGAGCAACTTATAGTGTATTTAAAGTATACAGTTTATCAGTAAATATTTTCCCTGACTATCGAACACACAACCTTTGTTGTTAATGCAATAGGCTGCCAATTGAGCGACAGGAACAATAGTTACTCTTAACTCATTCATAAATCTGCCATGAAAAGTGAAACTCAATTAGTTTCTGGTCTCTTTTTGTCAGTAGGAACTTTGACCAGAACATGTCTCTTCTCCTTTCCTCTGATGTCCAACAGGTTTGTCTGTTCACTGGAGTGTGTCTGCAGGGTGCCCATTCATCCATAAAGAAGACAAGGCCTTAGACTGTGTGTGTGTGTGTGTGTGTGTGTGTGTGTGTGTGTGTGTGTGTGTGTGTGTGTGTGTGTGTGTGTGTGTGTGTGTGTGTGTGTGTGTGTGTGTGT
>JBAJNP010001443.1:13106-61793 GCA_036877545.1 Yasuhikotakia modesta
TGTTTGTGTGCGTGTGTGTGTGCAGCTGGATCTGTTTATGTTTGTCTTTGTGTGTTTAAGTGTGCAGAGGGCTTGGAAAACTCTCTCTGCTTGCACCGACTGTGATACACGTTGCAGCGTGTGAGAATTCTCCAAGTCCACATCTGTAATCTAACAATATCTCTTCTGATGCCACTTGTGTGAGGAGACTTAAGTAGCTGGATCATTGCTGCAGATAATGAGCTCTGATTTCCATGACTGCAATGCATAAAATTTGACTACTTCAGTAAATTGTGGTCTGTGATGTATGCATTAAGGATAACTGGGTGCTCTCATATCCAGATCTATGAATATGCAATCGAGATGACAAATCACATTGCTTGCATTGCAAAATTACACAGCCAAGGAAACTATTTGGAATATTAAAGAGAGAGCGGTAGAGGACAGCTATTCAAATACGTAACAGAAATACACTGTCACTAAGGTGTTTGTAAAAGTAGCTTCTTTATAAGCAAATACAGTAAAAATATATAGCATAAGTATTGATTTATGGATTTTGGCAAAATAGCTGCCATCATCCTTAAATCAAAATTGTATGAAAATGCAGATTGAATTTAAGTTACTTTCATAATGTAATTTACATTGTATTTCTGTACTTTAGGTTGTTGTTGTTAGAAACTGTTGAACTCTTTTGTGTGAATTGTGGCTTATTAACGCGTACATGTGCTTTACACGTTAAGCCTGGGTGCTCATGTAAGAGATGCAGGTTTGAATCCGGTCTTATTCAGGTTTGACTCTGTTTCATATATCTAGACCAATCTAGCGACCAAACTAGTGTCTGAAACAAATACAACATGAAAAATAAAAATGTGTAGACCAGAAATACCCAAATTCAAAATAATTTTGGGTATAGCCAGAGGCACAAAATGATAATAATGTGTTTTCTAACAACCCACCTTTCTGTTTATCTTTTTTTTTATCCAACAGAGATTTATTTTTTAATTAATAAAAGCATTAGCATGCTGTGCTATTATAAGCCTGTAGCAGGTGAACTGCTTCTAAGCATTTAGCGTATGAAACTTCATAATGCTCATTTATTTTTGCTTTTCTCTCAAACTGCAAAGTTTCCCAAAATAATTTTCCCGTCTCATCCCTATTGCTAAAAGGATTACACACTCATGACAAAAGAACATGTTTATACTGACATAAAACTTAGAGGTTTTGGGGAAATAAGTTCGTGCAGAGAGCCCAACTGGTAAATAATATTATTTCAGAACACTTTTAGTTACTTCGTGAAAATAAATAGATCTTTCACAACATGCACTCCAGTTAATAAACTCACTCATTAACTCTAACCTGCCAGCTGTCAGGTAAAGCAAATCCTGCCTCGGCCACAAGGGGGCACATTTTCCCCCTTTACCTTAAACTGTCACGATATCCTGTTGTAAGTTTCCTACCATGTTGCGCACAACTATTGTACAAATGCTTTTTTATTTTTGTCAACCTAAAAACAGGAATGCCTTGTTCTGAAACTGTGTAAAGCATAATACACTTATATATTCATACATCTTCATAGATCATATATTCATACATCTTCATAGATCATATTTTAAAAACATTTATGTAAAACAAATTTAAACTTTACCTTTCAGAGTACTTACCCAAAACCTTTTAAAACCTTTTGATTTTTTTTGGAACCTCCACAATCACAACATAATAAAGTACTTAGTCCATGTTTTTTTTCAGGTCTAATGTCTAGTGTTTATTTAAATTATTGTAGGTTAAGTCACTGCAATTCACTGAATTTAAGGTCAAGTCTCTGCCATTTTGAAATGTGGAATTTTATTCTTTGAAACATTTCTCACATCATTTTTTTTGTCAGATCTTTTGGATTATTGTCACGACTCCTATGGGTTTTGGATCAGACAGAAGCTCCAACATTCTGCTGCAGAATTTCTCGATATGACTTGGATTTCATTGGTCCCTCAATGACTGTAAGCCATGCAGCCCCTGAGGCAGCACAGTAAATTTTTATAAGTAATTATCACTTTTCTTTTTTCTGTGACTCGTAATGAGAACAGTTGGTCTTAATCGTCTTCATCACACAGAGCATTCTGGGAGTGGAACGGTGTGACTGGGGTTGGAAAGGAACATTTGTGAGAGTTCTCCATGTGTCAGAGTTCATATGCATGCGGCCCATCTGCTCTGAGAGATAACGCGACAACAGCTCTGACTCAAGAGTCAAAGTAGAAGATCTCAAACTTCACAGAGTTCTACTAATGGTATTTCACACCCTAAATCGTTTAATTCTTTAAAGGAACTTTTCTGAATCCTTTTTGACCGCTGTCAGAGTTTAATACCATTGTTGCGTTAGCTGTATGTATGTATGTAGACGCTAAAACCAAACTTGCGTTAACTTTGGTGCATTATTTAATCTGACTGAAAACTGTATGACAACGTATTAAATCACCATTTACAATTCAATTTCACATGACATTTAGAGGAGGGCAATTGATGCAAATGCATTATAAAATGATATTTGATGGAGCAAATAGACCAGTGTTTCTCTCAGCAAGTAAATAGGAGGTCTATTATTTGTTACTGTTGTTATTGTTGGTTGTGGATAAATTATTGTGTCACATTCCTCATCTGGTAGCACCTCACGGTCAGTATATTATGTAAGTAGTGACAGAAAGTGAAAGATGGGGGTGTTTTTAACTGTTAAAGTTTTGAAACCTCAGTGGAAACTGAGCTAATTTGTCTTCCGTTGCGGGAATAAATTCAAACACAATGCATTAAACCTTCTTAATATTTTTGAATACCAAATATCAGTTTATTCTTATTTCCATGGCATTAGGAAGAAAAGAACTGTTACAAAATATCAATTATCTATCATTTACATGTATGAGGCTTTCGCCGGCTGCTGTGTTTTGTAATAGCTCTTTTTCTCACACCAGATGTCAAGGTTGACAATAGAAATTTTAATTCAACTTCAGCTTTCACTGCATAGCAATGAAATCTGTCAATGTCGGCACATGTTAGTATTTTAAAGTTAACCAAAGCAATCAAGATGAATAATATAAGGCTTCTAAACATCTTCTGTGCTGTATGCATCGCTGTATTAAATGATGTGTCATGCTCAATTTTCTATTCACACATAGATCTGTTGAGAAGTGAGAAGGAGAGGGTTGCATTTAAAGCATGCAATTTTTCACTCTTTCATTGCAAGGAAAAACCAATCAATCAAATATGACATCAATCAGATGCCTTTCATCTTCTTCAAGCTAAAATCGTTCCTTTTGGCAAAATCCACTCCTGTTAAAAGCCGGCTTTTAAGCCAGAGAGACATAATTCAAAACCACAATACAATAAATAATCATCTTATCTGTGAAAAGATAGAGTAGGGCTGGCTGTTAAATGTTTGCAACAGATGTAATATTTTTACATGTTGCTTTTGCTAATGCCGTGCTAAGTAGAAATCACTATATGTTTGCGATATGTTCTGCTGGTTTTGACTTGAAGTCTTGTTACATTCATTTCTGCATGCATGTCCAAAAAAAACTTTTAATTAAGTGACTGAATGTCAAACAGTTGAATAAAATGAATTAAACAGTTGAGGGAATTGTTTCCGGTGTAAGCAGACATAATTCCAGCTTTTACTCAATCATTCGTTTCCTCAGTGCTTTACAACAGACAAATTCATTTGCAGTATAATAACCGCATTTGGGTGTTTGAAAGATATAAAGAACAAATGCCTGTCTCACCTTTTAATGCTTTTTTCATACAGTAATTTAGCTATATAAAACAGACATCTTATTTCTCAAGGCCAGTAAATGTTACGAACAGCCGCACTATACAATGGATTGATTTGTCTACTGATAGGAGCTTGGAATTTCCCACAGTCCAATATTAGTTTTATGTATTTGTTCATATATCTTAAGATGGTAAGAACTGTCATGTAAAATTGCTTTGATGAAGTGACCTTTGGGTTTGCAATGAAACTGTAGGGTTCACTTCTGCACACAGAGGAGGCCGGGAATACAACCACGCACTACAATTAACTGATCTTGTCGCACTACGTGAATCCTTTCAAACAATTCCCCTCTGAGGACAAATAGTAATTAAGAAACTGCTAAACTGTAGCAATTGCCTCCAAGGCTATGTGAAACAATCTGGCAGATCTGTTAATTGATGTTTACTTGTGACAGTGGGCATCTTCCCCAACTGAACAGAATAAGAAGTAGGGTAACTGAATTTATCTGAACTGATTCAGCCCGAATTCCTGAAATTCCATAGGATCTATAGGCCTGTGTTTCCCACATACTGTACAGTGGATCCAGGAGTCTGAGGCCACTAATATTTCTAAAAATTAGTGGCCTAATATTTAGAATAATTCTAGAATAATTCTAATATTATTCTAAAATATTTCTGTTTTGCATTTTTATTATCGCTAATATATTAGCATAACAGTTTGAGACTTAACACGTTCCAAAGAGCATCTTGTGTGATTCAATAAAATCAAAAGAATTCCCAAAAATTCCCAAATTTACATAAATGTACATTAATTTTCTCTGAAAATTCTTAATCATTTTGCATTTATTTTGTCAGATATTTTTTGCAAACTTTTCAATTGTCTTTAACTTTTTCATTTCAAAGCTTAAATTAGATTTTATATCATAGATTTTCAATGCAGTCTCAGATATCTAGACCCTACTGTACACTTACAACCAAATCCCTCCCTGTGGCATGGCCCACATTTGTCTACACCTGTTCGCCACCCGTGAACATCCAATCGCCTTTGATTTTCCCATTGGATGTGTTAAACAGGAAGACCTCACTCGCTTTAGTCAATTCTGTTGAATGTCTTTAAACCTCTAGCTTATTGTAAAAGTCACACAGCCCATACAGATCTTCCCATAGCAAACTATTGCCAGGACTCCCTCAGTATAGTGGCATCTCCCAATCCAACATCTATTATGTATGACTCATTGAGATGAGGTCAAACAGCTGCTCCTGCAGATTAATGTGCACATAAATATTAATAAAATGTGCTCCTAGGGCTACGCTCACGTAATCTGCAAAACAATTTGAAATCCTGGGCGGCTCTGTTAGAACAGGGAAATCGCACTGTGAGACTCATCCTTCTAGAAATGCTTGCAATTTCACAAGGAAAGCCTAATCCAGCGCATACATTTACTTTTAAAGCATTCTAAAAAACACAGTCATTAATGTTGACCCCCTTTCACAGAATGTCAACTACATTTCAAAAAGAGTATTTTGCAAAATATTTACGTCAAAAAATGCTAAATGTAATCACCCGGGGCAACATGCGTCTGTTTTATTGAGAGGGCAGATTTAAGTTATTTTAATGGTACACATTTCATTCAGCAGGTTAGTGGATCTGAATTTATATCCATAATATATAGATATTGAAAAAAACAAGCAAACTAGAACCTCAGATTTACAGCTGGTGATCACAATGAACACCTACAGAAAAAAACTGCTCTGATATTTTGATTACTGCAATAATTTATCAGTCAAAAAGTCAGAATTTGTCATTTAAATTAAATGATCTGTAAAAGCATTGACAAATTTCATGATTAAAACAAACAATAATCAGTTATTGAGCAACTACCTAATAGATCACTGTTTTGTAGTACTGTATATTAATGCTGTCAGGTTATTTTGCAGGTAATGTCATTTTAAACTTCATGTGATTTCAATAAACACAAACAGCATGTAAACTGACCTGCAATTTTCTGTTTCAAACAAAGATGACGACAGAGAGGCAAACATTACATCTGCAAAATCCACTTGACCAAAAAATCTAACAGTGTGGCAAGAAACTTCATGTAATCTCTCATATTTAGGTGTTTAAGAAGATTAACACATTAAAAAACCTGCAAGCATCAGAAAAGCAGAACAAAAACAAAATCTGTCCATAATAAGCTTTATCCTCATCAGACCTTGGGCATCATTGGTCTGTGAAGACATTGTATTTTAAAGGCCAAATTCAAACTTATCACGTCTCAACTCTCATTCACTTGCTAAAGCAAACATAGGGCCTCACACACAAGCACACTTCACCCTGATATTTCTGCTGCCTAACATTTTTCTTGTTAATGGCTTTGCTGCAAAAACAAGACATCAGTGTGCGTTCATCAAATCTCCCACTAACCCATCATTGCCGCGCCCGTACGATCTATTTGTTATGCCCGCTGGTATTTGTGCCATTCTTAAAGCGCAACAGTTTTGCCATTATGCTAATGCGGGAATGTTCGACGGGAACATGGAGCTAAATTGAGAAGCAAAGAATGGCAGATGGGCGAACAGGGCCACTGCTAATGAAATGCGAAACAGTGTGATGCAAAACTGTGCTTATTAAAATATTTCACTAAAAGCCGGGGCCTGAAACACCAGTGTAATTATCAGGTTCGCTCTCCAGCAGAACGGTGGTAAATTGATGTTACGGCGCACACTCAGTCCTCATTAAATTGGCTACAGTCCACAACAACGAGTCGCAGGAAAACAGAGTGTTAAATTCTCATTGCATTATCCATTCATGAACAATCACTCAACACTATTGCACCTTTGAAGTTTAAGTTAAGCACGCAATTGAAAAAGTCGGACTGAACCGTTTTCCCTTTGAGTTAAAAATGGCAAAGATCTCCACAAACTGTCATTGGATGAAAGCGCTCTTGAACATCATGTCATTGCCTGTTCGTGGATTTTCTTGATAAATATGAAGAAGTTATAAGATACCATTTGTAATTATTTTACTAAAACGCCCCTTTTTCACTTAGTTACCTGAGGACAAACGTTTTAATTGGGGTTGAGGTTCACTAATTGTTAAGAGAAAAACTATAATTATATTTGTAATTTTAAGACGTTTTTGGCCATTTGTTGCAATGGTGCAGAGAATTGCTTTTAAAAGACCAAAAGAAGCAGGTAGTCATTATTTTGAAAGTGTTTCTTCTGCTGTGTGGACAGGCTCCATTAAGCATGACTTTATTTCTATAAATTTTTAACTTCTATTAAATGACACTGCATTGATTTGTCTTCAATGAAAGTGGCCTAGCCAAACTTGCTATTTAGATGGTGGCCGTGTTTCACGTTTAGCAAGACACCGAAAATTGCAGGTAGGCAGAAAATGTATAGAATGATAAAAGCGCATGTTTCAGAAAAACGTTGAGTTCGGTCAGTGGTGAACCTGTGGAGCTCTTGTGTTGTGTTGACGGCTGAGCACTGAAGGCTGCTGTAACCAGCATGCAACAAAACACTGTAATACCGCAAGCATGATATCAAAAGACTGTGACAGGTCTGCTACTAAATTGGCTTTGAGAGCTGTTATTTTCTGTACTGCAGAGAAGTGAAGGTCATCTGAGGCTTTAAAACTGATACAAACATGTAAGGCTTGTCTTTTTACCGCTATTAGTTCAGTTTTCAACACAGAAAAAAATGTCAAGCAGATAAACAGCTTTCAAAATGACAGAACTTCACAGCTTTTGTCTTAATCTTGCTAAATTGCTGGACAAACACAGCCGCTTGATAGTAACAACTGTCTGTAGTGCGGACGTTCTGAAACAACCACTAAAAGCACATTTTATAGACATATCACAATACATATAAAAGTATGATGTATTATATTAATCTAGGAATTTTTGCATTTGCAGCTTTTGAAATTTACTGTGATGTCATCCTGCAATTCAAGTCACCATAAAACAAAAAGTTATGGCTTTTCTCCCTATAGTGAGTGGTTAAAACAGGACAGGACTGGATTTAACATTTGCTATTTGGCAGATGCTTTTATTCAAAGCAACTTCCAATAAATTTAACACATATTTTTTTCACTACTTGTGTTCCCTGGGATCAAACCCACAACCTTTGCACTGGTAACACTACATTCTACCAGTTGAGCTACATTGCATGTGCTTGTCTTCAGTTTGTGTGTTATTCAGATTTAAAGGACACATAAATATAAAATGATCTGCCCAATCAAGTTGTTTATAATAAATACTGCAACATTCCATAACAAATATAAATAGTGAATTTTAATTTCATGTTGACTTCCTGAAATGAACCATTACTGAAATGACTGACAAGATGTCCATTTTTGAAATCTGGGGTGTTTATTTATAGATGTAAACCCTAATTTAATACAGTATTCCTTAATTAACAGAAAAATACTTTTTTCTGTTTTTTTTCTGGTATGTACAGATCAGAGCTTAAACATCCCATGTTACCATAATTTATCTCTTACCTGGCTGAGTGAAACAACACCTCCAGATTCAAACAACACCGCAATGAATCTGACAAGGATCTGTCTCTCTGTATGTAGCCCACCTTCTCTCTCAGTCTGAGAGAGAGAGTATCTTTCAGTTGTTAGTGTTACCTAAGCGCAGTAGCTGCGGCGCTGCTGTGTGTCAGCAGTCCAGACAGTGCCCTGCGGCTTCTGCAGTTCCTGGCAGCCTTAACACACACTGACACACACACACACACCACACACACACACACACGCTATTTCTACTACCTCTTTCATTCTACTCTTTAGACACACACTAGCCCTCATGCACCTACAGCACAGACAGCTTTCAGACATAGGCAAATATGCACATATGTGCAGATGTACACGCTAATCGCATGTGCCAGGTTAAATAATGCTAATATGTGCAAGCTCAGCAGCTGTGTGTTTACAGATAAGCATTATCGATCTGTCAGATATTATTTGCAATGCAAAGCATATTTAGACAGACCTGACCAACTGAATGTTTACATTACATTTTTTTTAAATCCCCAGTTATCTTTCCACCCCTGATGTCACAGCCACTTTGTTCAACCTGAGGGTAAACGTGGCCTGGTGGACTTTTCATACTGTCATTCACATTCAATGATATCTTGAACGTAGTTTGAATTTGCAGCAATTTACAACCATTTGCAACCGGCTTTAGAGAGGTGGGTAAACTTTTCCGCCCGTATGACAACCTGTGCAGGTGTGAGCATCGCGGGCACGGATATTTTTGGACTGTAACTTCTGCTTCATTACTCACACCTCTAATTTTTCTAAAATAAATGAAGCATCTACAGAAATTCAACAAAGATAATTAAATTGCCAGAGGAACTTTGAGGCCGACAAGAAATATGAAATACGATTCGGTTTGTTGTCAGAGGGCAAATTGCTAAATGATGTACCATACAAATGAACCATCCTCCTCATCTGCCAGCGTGCTGGAATGATGGCTCTCTCATGGTGTTTGGCTCTGGAGAAAATATGTTCCTCCTCCAAGCCATTAATGATTCAATCTCTTTTGCAAACCAAAGACAGACTGTTTCTTCCTCTCTGGTTTTGATATATCACATACATCTCTGATATTGCAATATTGATAAACCATTTCAGTTCATTTATGCCTCTGGAGCAAATTTGTGGCTTTAAAAATGTTAAACCAATG
The DNA here is from genome assembly GCA_036877545.1 of Yasuhikotakia modesta. Taxonomy (NCBI): domain Eukaryota; kingdom Metazoa; phylum Chordata; class Actinopteri; order Cypriniformes; family Botiidae; genus Yasuhikotakia; species Yasuhikotakia modesta. The sequence goes on from JBAJNP010001443.1 coordinate 22,532, forward strand.
AGAAAAAAGACAAAGGCTTATTGTATGTACTGTGTTTGCGCCCTGCTATCCGTGCTTGGTTTTAAAGAGCCTCATTTAGAGATGTAAATGTAGGGTCCCTCATGACTGGGCACGGTCACAGCGGTGTAGGCAAACCTGTCATGTCCACTCAAGTTGTTGCCATTGGCCCAGAGATTCTGCCGATTTAACGCCTTTGGATTAGGAGTTTGGGCAGCTGTGCTTAGGTGATCAAAAGCCAGGATTTACTCTTCTATGGTTTTCTTGGCTTCTGCATGGATCAAGTAAACCATCTGAGGTCCCTGAATTTCAATTTCTACTAAGCAGCAGGCTGGAAATGTAAAACACATTAAGGGGATCCTCTGATTCTTCAGGACTTACAGACCGTGAACCTCAAAAAGCAATAACCATCAATAGCATTCCACCAAAAACATATTCCGGGTCATACAGTCTTTTCGGTTGGAGTGTTAAAACTTTGCATCAGAAATGCATGAGGCAGTTTTTTTAAAGCTGTATTTCTGGTGTGTTTGTGGCCAAATATAATGCTGTGCATGTAACTTTCCTGTTAGCTCAACTTGTAGTGCATTCTGTTACCACCACAAAGGTTGTGGGTTAGATCCCAGGGAATAGCAAGTCCTGATAAGAAAAAATATGTATGCACTGAATTCACTATAAGTCACATTGGATAAAAGCATCTGTCAAATGTATTATGTTGATGTATATGTGTTACCGTGTTGGTCTATGAAGCAAAGTCTGAGGGTAATAGTTACTACGGCACTGAATAAAATAGGTATAGTTACAAATAAAATAAAGAAAAATATTTTTCTTTTTCAGGCTTTAGTGAAGTCACAGTGATTTGCTACTTGTTAGTCAGTTGAGGTTGCATTTAGGGAGGAACATTTACATTTTAAATGCCCAAAAGACATAGACTTAAAACTGCAAAACCCCAATTTTGATTTCATGGAGTCTTTAAATCTTCTGTTGCCCTGGAGCTAGGCAGACATCTGCATTATTTGTAGGATTATAGCCAAGCAGAGCTGACAGTGACGACAAACATGCCTGAAGTTTTCAGCTAATGAGAAACAAGGTTTTCAGCTGTTAGCTGGCATTTAGTTCTGCACTAACGTAAGTCAGTACTGTGTGAATCAGACCACCTAAATAAGAGCCCGGCCCCCGGTGAACACAATGGCAAGCTGTGCTCATTCTTTCTGATACATTTATTTATATTTGATGTAAAACTGCCCACATGGTTTCTCAGAACCATAGATGTAAAAAAATCCCACTGATTATTAAATAGGACATATTTGATATCCTGCACTCCAACATAATCAGCTCAATTGCTTTGCCTTGAATATCCATTTGTAATCTTGCGCTTTGGTGAGAGTAGATCTCGTTGGAATAGCAGACCAGGCTCTCAGCTCTTCAAGCAATGACAAGCAGACAATGGTGTTTAAAACAGCAGCGCGGTGGAAATTAACATTAAGCACTTATCACAGGCCGATTCCCTTCTGACCATAACTTGACAGCATTTCATTGTACAACGATCAAAGTGACGGTTATGTAAAACCACTGCAAACAGAAAACAATTCATTTCTCTCTCTCCGGTGTTCTGATTTCTTGCAAAATAACCTCTAATTAGGTCAGGGCTTGATCCATCCGCAAATATGAGTGGAATTAAAGTGGAAGGATGGGGAAAATGGACGGCTGTGTCTATTTACCCTCTGAAATATTAAGGAAAACATCAGGCTGTCTTAACTTGTTTGAGACGGGATGTGGCAGAAGGATAATTGTGATGAGATTCTACGCCAGTGGAATTAAACACGTCGTGCGTTGAAATTTATGGATGAAACTAGCGTCGTGCTAATATGCAAAGTTAAATGCTGAGTCTGAAAATGAGAAGCTACATAAACCTCATAAAATTCATTACTTAATTAATGCCTGGGAAAATTAATTGTTATATTGAAAGAAAAAAAGATTAAAAACCTTTTCACAAAGCAGTCTACAGCCATCACAGGGACCCTTTAACCCAAAAAGGACACGTCACCCAAAGATATGTTCACCTGAGGCACAACGCCAATATCTGGACTTCAAAGGTCAACCTGCAGGACCCAGAGGAACGAAGCAATTACAGAGAATGCATGGCACTGTGTCAAATGCATTAGCAAGTCAAACATACTAATCTTTGAAGACCTCTCTACAGTGGGTGGAATGCCTTTAGCTATGGATTTTCTCAGCATTGTAATACAAAGCCCTCAGTGTTCATGGCTACATGCCAAGCCATGACACACAGACACAGAAAGGCCTTTCAATTAGCAGGCGATTGTAAGACACAGTGACACTTCCCCGGTAAAATGACCTGAGATCTATAGCCACGGCTGTCTGGAAATCAACAGACAAATTTAGGTGCCCATGGGAGTTTTGTCTTTTTGCAACACACCTGTGGGTTGTTGGAAGAAATCTACAATGCAGAGGCTGGTGTGTGTCAGACATTCTGAGGGGAATGACAAAACTGCATTCAATGAAACGCAATATGGAATAGAGAGATAAAGGCTGTACAGCTACGGTTTTATTACTTTAACAAGGTTGCATAGGTCTCAGGTGTGTAGAATTAACAGAGAGCGCCAGCACTGAGCGTATGCACATGCACATTGTAACAAACAAGGAGTATTTGTTAATCTCTTTCATGTCTTTGAAGTTGAATTTACAGACTACCACATTAAAAGACTGCAACAGTGGAGGACTGGTAGAGTCAACAAATCAGTTGTTTATGAAAAAACACATGGGTATTAATGGTTTATTTGTTCAATAGATATGGCAAAGTAAAAAAGCCATCAAAAAGTTTGTCTAATTATAAATTAACTGCAGGCCACCAACTGTTTAAAAGCAATTAGAAGGGAAAGCAAATGTGTTACGTCTGAGAGAGGCAACGCAGGTCTCGCTCCTGGATGGCCTCGGAAATTGCTCTGGGACGCTTGCAAGCTTCAGAAAATCTCCAGACATGTTGGTGTCATGTTTAGCGAGCGCCGGGAGCAGCCGCACAGCCCACACGGACCTGTTAATATTTAAAGCGGGGAAGCGTGTGTGACTCCCACCGAAATTTATCGTCAAGCCTGGCTTCTCAACCGCTTTCAACATCCCTCTATATGGAATTCGAAGGAAAAAACACCAGGACATTCACCAGGAATTGAAATGGAAACAGAAAGCTGAGGAAAAAGTAATGACCTGCCATTGGGAAGGTCGATGCTTGGCTGCACAGAGAGATAGAAGCGGCAAACAGTACCACAGGAAACTGGGTCGGGAGCGGTGAGGGAATAGGTGAGCTTTAACCTTCCTCTCTGCAGGAGTGGAGATGAGAGCCTTCAGTAGGGACACGAACAAAACACGAGGGGAATGTTAAACACAAGAATCCCACGGAGAACCCACCACGGCCAATGAGATCACGCCACACATTCTGCTAATGTGCTGTGACCAGCCTCTCGCTGATGAGGTGACTTCTGGGAAAAAATGTGTTTGCCTTGCGTAAATGTAATCACAGCACTGATAATCCATGTCTGTGATATTTTTACTAGATTGTTGGCAGAACTGGGTTACTAAGATATTTTCTGTAGCCTTTGGACAGTGCGCCATGTCCGTGCATCTTTAATAACTTTCAAACCTTTAAAGCACTTTAAAGATACTTCATTCAAACTTCAAGCAAGAGTTTTTACAAGCATGCAATGTAGAAATAAAGTTTACATATTTTTACTGTAGTTCCATGATTACAATTTAATCATTGAAAACATGTAATGTAAACATTTAAATGCATTAAATATAAACACTTCACATTTATTAACTCGGCAGACACTTTTATCCAAAGCAATTCACAGTGAATTCAATATATACATTTTTTCTAATCAATATTTGCGTTAACCTGGGTTTGAACCCACAACCTTTGGGCTGTTAATGCAATGCTCTACCAGTTGAGCTACAGGAAGGCTTATTCTGCCCTCATAGAATTGCATGGAACAGATTATATGACCTTCCACAATAAGCTTTGTCTTTACATTATGCACTGCTATTACTTTTAAATGAGGTGCTTTGTGGGTTGCTCTTAAAGGCCAATTGAAGGCACCTGTTGATGTGATAAAGGGGTGAAGAGCAAAGGTTAAGATCTGTACTTGTCTCTGATATGATTGGGGGGGGTTCCAGTTCCTCAGCACAGCTCCTCCTCAGCCCAGCCATGCAGCATCATCAAAGACTTACTGCTTTGATCAGCTCTTCAAAAGCCTCCATTGGCCTCTTGTCAGTGTCTGCTCTGCTGGCAGTTTAGGCTCTGTGCCACTCCTGTTAAAATGGCCCAATTAATTCACCTCGCTCTCCATATTGAGTTTATACTGTCAGTGGTTTCAAAAGGCAAAATTCCATCATGGTGATTTTAGGAGCATTAATTTTAAAATAAAAGATGTGCTTTTAATCTGGGGAGTTACTTACGATCGATGACATCAAATTCCTGTTATTATCCCCAATGACTTCCAAAACTGTGGATTCCAATTCATTTGCAGTCAAATTGGCTTACTGAGTGAATAACCGCACACGCAAAGTAAATTGACATTTTACACGCTTGGCAGATGTTTTTATACATTTCCCTGAGAATCAAATCCATTATCTTGATGTTGTTACCAAGAAACAGTACAGATTTTAGCTTGTGTAATATTATCAGATCTATAAATCCAGAATATTCACTTTTTAAGAATAAAAATAAATCAGTAACCGTTTCAGATTTTTATCAATGTGCAAGATGGCTCACATATTCTGTTTTGACAGGGGTGTTAACCTGTGAATGGACGACTAGTCACATAAACTAAAACAAACTGATACAAACCAATATGCAGAAGTTGTCTGTGACTTTACAGCAAGCAGCATTAGGCAATCAGTCTGGGTCTGTCCGAATCTGACCTAACACAATCTGGCTTGGAAAGATGCGGGCGAGTGACACGGAAAGGCTCTTTGTGGAGTCAGGGGACTTGTCTCTCACTGTGCTTGGCTAAAGATGTTGAAGTGTCTAATGCTGACAGGGATCCATTAGGGAGCCTGGCCTCTCCTCAGGATGAGAGGGTAAAGGAAAGAACTAAGCTCTCTCTCTTTTTCTCTATCTCTCTCTCTCTGTCAGCTTTGACTCTCTCCTTATTATTCTCTCTTTCTCTGTTTCTTATTCTTTCGTTCTAACTGTTATTCTGTGTCGCATCAGATAGTCTGTGAAGTTGCTACCCAAGGACATTTGACAAGTCTTTGTGTGTTTCGGGCTAATAAGGCTAATCTCTCTCTCTCTCTCTCTCTCTCTCTCCACTAGTGTCTTATGGGAGCTTCTTTCTTTATGTAGAATATTACATAGCTTCTATCGGTTTAGCTCACCCCAGAAATTCCCTTTAAATGCTTCATCATTTCAGGGCAAATCCATCCCCAAAGAGGCCAAGAAAGAAGGTACAGAAAGTATAATCCACTACCATATGTGTGTGTGTGTGTGTGTACACATATATGTACAATATGTATGTGTCCCATGTGTAATGTCTGAATGTATGTATATACTGTATACACATGATACACATACATATATACATGTATGTACACACATTTACATATGTTTATACAGACAGACAGATAGATAGTGTTGTCCCTTTTATTTGTCATACTTTATTTATAATACAAAAAAAGTAATCAAATTTTCAATGTGTACAGACGTGTCCAAATCCATTTAGGACCACAGTGTTAATGCACAGTTTTAATGGGCTTGTCTTCCGCTGATGTGTGCTCTATATTCAACACTTGCCAGTTTTACGAAGCATCACATCTTCTTTTAGAAGCGAGGCGTGTGGTTAAAGACAAACTGCTCCAGCCCTCTTAATTAACTTGTATGGATTGAGGTCTGAGTTTAGCAATCTGTTTGACGTGTGGCATGGTGTCTGTGCAGCTGGTGATGTGATTATGACTTTGCTGTGATAACAGAGAAAACTGTGTTTTGACAGGGCTGTGAAACTGCGTGCCTGACAGGTTTACATGCTGTATCCTGCTATTACAGTCGGACAAAAAACATCAGACATCTTGACATTAGAGGAGGGAGGTCCACTGGTGCATTTGAGAATTAACTGATGCCCAAATAAAGCACACTTTCATTTGCTTACACTAATGTGTTTGTGTATAATCAACTAATGCATAGCTGAAGCAAAGCACAGTGCATTCGGGCTTTCCCTGCTGTCAGTGTATGTGCTCCCTGGAATTTGAACCCATGACCTTGTTATTATTAGCACCATGCTCTACAAGTTCAGCTACATGAAAGCTGGACAAAATGTGGGCAAATGTATTTAAAGTATTATTTAAAGGGATAGTTCGCCAAAAAATGGTAAATTCCTCCTGCAGAAGAAAAAGCCTCCTTGTAGCTCAACTGGTAGAGCATTGCATTAGCAGCGTGAAGGTTGTAGGTTCGATCCCTGGGAATGCAAGTACAGAATAAAAATTTAACTGCCAATTTCTAGCCTTTAAATATGAGGAATCAAAAGATATTTTACAATCTGTATATTTTTGTTGCAGTAGATTTTTCCTACATGTTTGTAATGTGACAGGGAAAGAGCTACGGTCAGTAGTGCACCATACGTTACTTTAGCAAGTCAAGGGTACTAAAGATTTCAGAATAAGAGAAAATATCTTACAAGCATAGAAAATCAGATACCTATTTCTATAAAGTGGGCCACTTCTTGTTTTTTGCAAAACAAGCTCCATTGCAACATGCAGTGCCAATAAATATTCCAGTCAAGTGTAGTGTCCTTGTAGATTGACAGCACAATGAAAAATGATAGGATTTTGTGGAGGATGCTGTGTCTGTGCAGCCTGACTGTCTTTTTCACATTCTCTTAATGATGGCACTTAAAGGCAATTACACACAAGCAATGATGCAAAGGTCCAACACTACAGCACTGATAGCACAGACACTAAATCCTCCAGCTCCTCCTCACACATAATGACAGGCCATTATGCTCCTCAGGTGGGTGATTCTATTTTGTGTAACTTGCTCAAGATTTCCAGTTGGTGTCAAGGCCAAACAATTGTGGCCTTGTGAGGAAAATGATCATTTCTGTCTTTATCTTTCAGAGTAAAATGATTTAAAAGAGACGGTCTTTTGCTCAATGAGTAGCTTAATATTGATTTCCTGTATCTTTCTGGTAAATAAAACATGGCAGTGATTTATAAAAGCATTCGTTTATGAAACCAAGGCTGCATGAATACTAAGCCGGTCTTTCAGATTCCTGGAACTGCACATTTTGGATGTCTTCCATATTTAACACACCTGGGTTGTTTAATCAGGTGATTAATAGAGTGCTTCATTCCCATGGCCAAATTTGCATACTTCCTCACTATAAAGTATACTAACAAGCAGGATGTCAAATTAGTACACATGAGCAATAAAGCTTGTTCAGGTGTGCTATGTGTAGTTTTATAAGCCAAAAAGAAAGTATGCTTTCAGTTTTTTTTATATGCACTTCTTAAAAATATTCTTAAATATAAATAAATATAATGTACCGAAAGTTTGAATGTTGCACTGCAGGAAACTAAAAATGGCACATTTGTGTGCCAGTGAAATAGTATAATATCAAGTGTACTTGTACTAGTACTTAAAATATTCTTAAAAGTATACTCACATTTTGCTAGCGTATACTTAATAAAATAAGGCTGAAGTATACTTCAGAGTTTTTGTGATTGTTGACGGTTCATGATAGGTCATTTGAGTGTTATATATTTTTACTGTCCTTTTTATCAAATACAGTATAAAAGCTGAGCACCACTTTTAAACTGAACTGGGTGTGTTAAGTAAGCAGACATCCACAATGTTCTTTAGAAACGGTTTTAAAACCTTTTTCTAAACCAAACACTTATCCGACAAGAGCTGCATTTCCAAAAAAGTTAAAATGGCAGGATCCAGGAGTCATATGCCTCAAATAAATCCAGACTGTAACTTTTTGACAAGATCTTGTCAGTTTGACACCACCAATTACTGGTTCTAAAGTCGGAAAGGCCCAGTTCAGCGGTTCTGACTCTTGCCTCAAACTTTAATCAACTGTAGTTGTTTTATCCGTTTTATCACTGTGTTCATTAAGAAGCTCTAGCTAATCCACCTTTGCCTTGTCTTAATGCAACTCTCTCATTTATTTCCAATCAGTTGCTGGTGTTAGAGCTGTCTTGCATTAGTTAAAACTCAGCTGGCGGCATCCCTCACAATGAGACTCCCGCCCAGAGTCTATTAGAGCCTGACCTCTCTGTATCCTCGCGGATGTTAATTACATCCGCACACACCCACGCCGGCTGTCCCTCATACGAAGGTATCGACTCTCTGGTCACTCGGAGCGGTAAACATCCACAGATCTATGAAACTGAGGTCACCTTCATTTTAGAAGACTGTTATAATCTTCTTTCACTCAGGTCTGAGCTGTCTATCAGACCCATGCATTCAGACTGGGAATAGCTTCTTTGACTTTAATCTGTCCTGGGGAATTGCACATTGCATTGCCTTGATGGAACTGCTATTTTCACGTTTTGAAAGATTCTTGTGAGAACATACACACAAACACACACACACACATATACACACATACACACACACACTACACACACATATACACACACACATACACACACATACTTAGACAAACAAACGGATAGTTGCATAGGCTGTGTGCCTCACAGTAACCGGAGACCAAGTAAACTGAGCTGGAGAAACGAGATTGCCACTCTGAGTCTGTGTCCATGACCTTCCATTTCTTCTCTGCCCTCATCAGCTACAGTACAGAGCCACTGACTGCCTCACCGATGTGCGGAGCAATCTCACAGAGAGAAGGGTGGGAGACGAAAAGCTGACCTTTGATCCAGGACAGAATTCAATTTGGGTAAAAGACCTTGGTGGTATCAGCCTTCAATGGGAGCTCTCCCTCACCGGATATATAAACAGGCTAGAGTGATGGACGCCTGTGAGATTTTTTGGCAAGCAGGATATTGTTAAGATGACAGACAAGGGTGGCCGACACGTGCGATTACCGCTGAGGCAGGAAAGCGGTACGCGTCGGTCTACCGAGTGTTTAATTCGCCTTCACTTTTGGAGAGAATAATACATCAACTGTGGTGAATTTAGAGGCTAATTAGGTTTACCAGAAGAGGCAATGTTTCACAATATCTTTGATCTTTACTTCAAGACTAAAACAGCAATTTACGTCTTGAAGTTAATTATATGTTGGAGTGGTACTTATAAAGGTTATTAAAGTGTGCTTAATCAATGAAAAAGTTAAGAGTTTCTCACAAGTAACACACAGGAGTTTCTAAAGTTAAAACCACAACAAAGTAGCAAGTTGGTTCTGTTGTTTGAATGTTTTGGTGTAGCTTTAATTAGTGTGAATTTAAAAGCAAAAGTGATATTCAACAATAAGCAAAAATGGTCAAAGTGTTTTCCTCATTAGTATGACATAGGTCTCCATACTTTCCAAACACATTTTTTTCCAACTTTTTTGACACACACTTGGGAAACAATATTATGCCAGGTTAAATGTGATCATGCTTTTCAGTGGTTATCCCTTTTTATCAATACTGTAAATGTTACATAATAAATAACAAAAAAAATGGCAAACAATTTGTTTTAACTGAATGTCAAAATGCATGATGCGACATTTTAAAGGCTGTCCTGTAGCTCAGATGGTAGAGCAATGTGTTAGCAGTACAAAGGTAGTGGGTTCAATACCAGGGAATGCATTGCTGATAAAAAAAAGAATGTATACATTGAATTCAGTGTAAGTCACTTATAGATAGAAGTGTATGCCAAATGAATAAATGTTTAAACAAAAAAATTACTTAAAGTAGTTTTTAAACAAACAAAACAAACCTTTAAATTTCTCAAAGTCTGTGTTTTTCAACTACAAACTGAAACTTGCATGTCCCAGGTTGGGAATCACAAGTCTTTACTAACCCCTGCCAGTCTGTGAACATTTACCAAATTTGAGACTTTGGGCCTCATCTTGAATCATGTGTGCTTGCAGAACACCCTCCTCCGGTTCTCCCCCACAGGGTGATGAAGCTGAGATGTACCACTCGGTGACGGCACATTTAATCAGCACTCCGAAATGTATGATCGCAAGAGACACGGCTCCACGCCACACGTCTCTGCTCAGCGCTCTTACAAGTACGGAATATCCATGCGTGATCACACAATCAATCCACAAGCAGCTTTTAAATTAGCATCTCAAACCCTCAGCACATGTTTTGTCACAGACTGCCAAGCAGTAAAATTGATATTAAGAATATTGACTGTTGTGCACGACACTCTATTAATAATGGCAGGGGTGAATAGGTATGAGAAACACTATAGTTCATCTGATTGGGAGGGTGAAAGGCATTATCGGATGGGTGTTGCTCAGCACTGATGACATTGGCTTCAAACCATAAAAAATATATATGCAATGTATTGTTGGAGCCAACAAATTGTAAGTCAATGGAACGCAACAATGTGATAAGATATCATACATATAAAACAACAAGAAAGACTTTCGCAGTCTGACATCATCAAAGGGAAAATATGTGTCACTGTGTTTCATAAAGTTGAAACAGTGAGACTTTGCTTTGAAGTGTATTCTAAAATCATAGGTCATTAATTTCAAGACCCCAACATAAAGAATAATGTTCCTTACCGTGTGTTCAAAGAAGTGGAACTGGGCAAGATTTCCAGTTAATTCTTAATGAGAGCCAAACAACACGCTAAAGCAAGGCATTGTGGGATTGCCACGGAGTTGGGAAGCTGTGGAATGCTGGGTTTCATGGAAATTAAAGATGAAAAGCAATAAAAATGTTTAAAAACAGTCTGCAAGCTGCAAGTCAATGACATTGATCCAAGCTGTGGGGTTTGAGCATTCACAGGTAATCGTAAACATTAATTGACTGTATATTAAAAGCATTCATACTGTGAATAACACCACTGACAAGCACATATAAGCACCAATGTGTGTAAGCACCAATTTTTCCGCAACAGTGGACCCATAGTTTTGTCAAATCACCAGTGAATGCTAATAAATTGAGGCATCAAAAAATGGGTCTCCCTTCATGAAATGAGGTATCTGTGCCTCCATGAATTTAAAAGCTTCCCAGCCTCAGATGGGTCGGAGATGACGTTAGAGGGAGACGGAGCAATGAAACATTAATACTTTCGAAAGAAATGTTTTATTTAAGTACCTCACAGCAGTGCTACTGCGATGAAAAACATTTACCCATTGGAAATGATATTATGACCCTGGCAGAGGCCATGTGATGGCTTGTTTATTTTGTTGAGAGTAGTTCCAGGAAGCTATTATGGAGGTGACTGTGTGTGGCTGTGGTTTTGAAAACAAAGCAACAGTCTGTATATTTTGTGCTTTCATGTACTGACATGGTACTGTAGATTTGTATGGCATACAAATTCTGAAACAATCACTGTAAAACATCCAGACAGATTTGACTGTGTGATCTGTCAGTTGTAGCTTGCATTGCTTGATTTTTTTTCTAAGCTGAATATTATCTACCAGGTGGTTATTTATGGTAATGATCCGGTTAACTATAAGGAGCTGTTATAGTTGTTAACCTAAATTGAGGACCGATTACAATACGTTGATAACGATCTTAAACGCTTTTGTTTCAATTAAGACGCTTCTGAACCCTTCGTTAATATACAACACGTGAACACATATGATCTGTCGGGACTCCGGCTGTTCTCGTTCACTCCAATCTCACGCAAAGTGGATTAAAACATCTACGGCGGTAATCAGACCCCATAACACAAAATAGAAAGACTATATACCTGACGACTCTCAGCGAAGTGTAACCAATAACCATTCCATTTGCGAGGAGCAGCTAAGCTTGAAATGAATACAAATCTCTTTTATTTCACAAACGAAGGCTATGAATTGCCAACAGCACTTCCAGGTGATCCTACTGTATACCAATTAAGTACCTTCCATTGAATAGCGCGCTTCGGCTCTGATTGATGTCTGACCTCCTGGGACCCTTGAAAATCTCTCTCTGCATTCTGCCGCAGATCCCCTGGGATTCTGATGAATGGCGACCCAAACAAATGGAAATGTTTATCGTCCTCTTATCAAATTAACCACTCTATTGCACAGTTAATTGTTTATTAAAGGACTTAAGATGGAATCATATAATGAACCTGGTACCGGTCTTAAGCTTTTTTCCAATTAGGAAATGCATTGACTCATGTCATCTGAATGATGTCACTCCTATGAAACTGAAGCTGCAAGAATTTTTTACATTTCATTTATATATAACGGAGGATTCGGCCTAACATCAAAAGCGAGACTTTTCCTGCTGTAGGTCAGTAAAAAGAGAAATAAGAGAAACCACAGCACCCCCTACTGTTTAGTATCTTTAAATAACTTACAAGTCATGATCGGGAAAGATTATAATTTGTGAGGAGTTGCTGGTGGTTCCTTCAGAGAAAATGGGGGTCAGAATACGCCAAAATACGCGTGTTTCATTAGAATATAAATACGAGCTTTGTAAAGGTACAGAGAAAGGCTGCAGGCTGCAAACTAAATAAATAAATAATGCGTTTGTCAGCTATGCTGTAAAATGCCGAGACACTTGCAAAATAAAGTGCTGGAGTTTCCTGATTATAAACTGACCCGCCGCCTGCTGCGAAATTGAAGTCTAGAGTTTTACTTGATGCTAATACTGAGATAAAATAACTCATTAAAGCATCTTATAAGCCTCTCGTTAGCATGACCTCTTCTCATATAATATTGCCGATGCATGGGGAGTAATTGAATTACGCTACAGTTTAATTAGATTGTTGCGATAGATTGATATCAAGAAGTGTCCTGATGTACCTAAAATGACTCCATGGAAACATTTGCTTGTTTAATGAACGTATAGCAAATCTCTAAAGTGCCTTTTAATGTAGATGTTCTTAATAACGAATTACAGTCCAGATCTGTCATATCCCCCGTCATATAGTGGGCATTAGAAAACTAGCACACTGCAGTATATTTAATGCATTTCTCTAATTCTCTAAAGTCCTTTCTTTGTCTGCTGTTTACCTTTCAGGTCATTCGCTGTAATTACACGTCCGTGCTATATGATGTCCATAAAACGGAGCCTGGCTAAAACCCAACAGGGCAGGCCTTCATGCTGGGTTGACTTTAATGACTTTTTAATAGGTATCTCAGTTTTAACGGCCCACTACAACAGTTGTAATCATTTTATTGGAATGATGAATGATTGAGAGGAAGACTAGCGTTAATTTAAAGCGGGTTTGCGTCTTTGAGAGACAGCATCCGTCAGGAAACGAGAGACGGACGGGGGTAAAAGACGCGCATTCATTATGCTGGCAAAAGGCTGGAGTGATTTATGATAGCGGCGGTGTTGTTTTCCCTTATCTCTAATTAGACGCTTTTGTCGAATTAACTGAGTTGGGTGACAAAGCGGCAAGACATGGTTAACAAGGCAGGTGGCCTTGTTCTACATCATTCTTCATTCTCCAAAGAGTCACTTTAGAGACCAGCACAGAGTTGAGACTTTGAAAACGTCTTAACACGTCCCGAGATCCCACGTGCTTAATTAGCGTCAGAGTTACGTGAAGGGAACTCAAAGATTTGGATATATGTCTTAAGAAGCAACTGCCATTTATTTCTCCTGATAACTGTACTGGCTCCATGAAAAATAAAGATGTCATAAAAAGAAAAAATAGGGTGTAAAAACATGTTCCTAACTATTTATTTTCATTATGGTATTACATTTTCTACCAAAATATAAAATGATGGTAAAAATCTGTGTTATGTATGATGATGTAAAAAAAGTTTGAAGACACATGAATTTACACAATGGAATTGTTAATTATATCAATATTTTTGCAAACTTACTTTTCACTGTAAAAACTATAACGAATGAATTTGTGTTGTGATATTCTATAGTTGTGATATCATAGAAGAGATAGCAATTTTGTATAAATTGCACATTTGTTTATTTTTATAAACATTTAAAATAAAAAAACATGTTTATAAACAGACACTTGCCTCTTGATGTTAGCCTAAACGTTCTTTAAATGGGTCAGTTGAGCGCTTGCTTTTACGGTATTTGTAGAATAGCGCCCTCTACAGGCAAGTCATTCAGTAAGAGTTCAGGAAACACTTAAACTGGCCTCTTCTGCCCTTGGTGGTATTAAGAGAGTTAAAAACCCTCATCATGGGCCTCATTGCCCTAGTTTACTGCCTTGTAGTTAGTTTACACCTGTAATTTCACCTTTTACCTGTAAATCTCTCCCCCTCTTTCTCTCCCTCTCTCCTCCTTCCTTTTTTCTGCTGTATAAAATTGATTCCTGTAACAGTAGGCAGTGAGAGTTGTGTAGCTATTGTAGACATGACGTCAATTCCCTTTCTCTCATCTGTTTTGATGACTCTAAAACTCTGCTCAGGTAAGACTGTTTAAAAGCTCTTTCTATCTGTCTGTACAGTGGACTGAATGACTGTTTTGTCTATAACCATCTGTCTGTACTGTTAACTGAAGAGGCTCAATTCTGGCCTAAAAATGACTGAAATATGACTCACCCATATTGTGCATGCAGACAATGTGTGTTTTATTTAAGCAGTCACAGAAGTCAATTGTGATCCTAAAAACAATTTCAATATTCAATGATTATTAAGCACATTTCTTCTATGTTTTATACAGTTTTATACAGAAATGTGCAATTTACAAATGCATAATATAATACAATAGTATAATTAAATAATATAAAGAATTATATAATAAAGTATATTTTTACTCTTCCGTATGTTGTTGGATCCACAAGCTTTTCTAAATGAATGTTACTTATATTGTCAGAATGCTTTAATGACAACAAACTCTCAGCCGGCATGGACTCCACAAGTTTGTGTAAAACTTGATGATCCATGTTATCCCGGCACGTTCCAAAGAGCATCTCGTGTGCTTCAATGGAAGCAAAAAAAAGTGACCTTTTGTTAAGTTAATATGGTCATAAATTTACTACATTTATTAGTGATCTAGTAAAAAGGTTATAAATAAGAGTATTAAATATTTGTTCATTATTTTGTCACTTGCTCTGTTTAATTCTTGCCCTGTTTAATTTATTTCACTTATATATATTTTTTCCCTCACAAAATCACACTAAATAGTTTTGCTGTTTCCAGCTACAAATAGGATTTAAAATCCTAGTTGTGGTTTTTAATCTTTGAACCCCAACGTATATGGCAACAGATTATATGTATACAAACATTATTTTTAAAAATGATTGATTTCTCAAACAAAGAGCATCTTGGATATTGTGTTTCAAGTAATTACGGTGGCATCAAAGTCCTGTTCATGGGAAGCTACTGACCTGCAAATCACTGTGGGAAAATGTGTGTGACTGTTTGTATTGTTGGCACAGTACGATAATTAGCAGCACCTATGAATAAACACCCCTACCCACTATCTAGTATAATTTTAGTCAAAACATTGCCTTTTTATTCCTCTGCCCCTTGTACTTTCAATGGAATGCAATTAGATTCTGCATTCCTGAACTCCAAGAAAATAGTTAATTTCTGTCTGCATGCCCTGGTTGTTCTGGACTTAAAGTACAAGATTGTTCGTCTCCTTCTGTGAGCACGTACACATGCCCTGAAATTGCTTGGCATCATGGATTTACATTTATGCATTTGGTGGATGTAATTTTTCAAAGCCACAGTGACTTTCAAATTCAAGGTTTGTGTGTGTTCCTGAGAATTCAACCCATGACTGTCATTCTGCAAGTGTTAAGAACAGCATTGTTGCATCGTGCAAAACCAGGTGTTGCAGGAATTATTCAAAATGTAGATTCCATAAATTAGTGGTATGTCAGGTATACACTGTGCATTATTACTGACCCTGCATTTTAAGTTCTAACCTCTTACGCAGTACATAGTAATACTAATTAAACAAGCACAATGTTTTTGTATATAGGGATTTATATATAATGTAAGCATATGTATAATGTATTTTTTGTAATGTATAATGTAAGTTTTATGTTCATAAATCATATGCTCTGACAGTCCTGCCTCTGTCACTGGTTAATCTGGCCTGTAGCGAAGTGCATCTTGGGTTATTGAATCCACACAGGTTATTTTTTAACAAAGAGTCACCTTCTGTATTTCATTTATATTGTCTGACCATTGAGTTCACAGTCTTCTGAATTTGCATTACTGCATTGTCACAGTGGCCCATAACAGTGCAACTTCTGTAGCTTTCCAACCGTGCTGCCTTGTATTCTTACATTTACAGTTGCTCTCATGCGTCTCAGGTAGCAACAGAATGCACATGTAACAATTGAGTTTTGCTAATGCTACTGTAATGTAACGTATCCTGAGTCTTTTTTTTAAATGTTACCATTGTAAACCTAAGATGTCTTAACATTCCATCACGTTGCTCTCGCTAAAACCTGCTTCTCCTGTAGAGGTGATCGGGGGGGAATCCAGTGAGATGGTTCAATGATTATCAGAAAATACTTAACCAATCAAAGTGAGGCTTAGTACGGCCGCAAAATAAACAAATTTGTTAGTTAATGACCAGCATCATAACTTTGGTCCTTAAGACTGCTTTGAACCTGAGCTGCAGATCACGGAACTAAATACTTTCCAGAAGTGGTCCATGGAACCAGTTTCATCAAGCTTCTCTCTCTGTTCCAGGTGAGTGGTGCTACCAGAGTCAGTTCTCCTGCAATGACACATGTAAAGGTAAGAACAGAGGTTGTTCCTTGACTTATCAACTTTTGTAAACATGTTTATCATTCAAGCAAAGGTTTTGTTTACAGTTTCTCCTACAGTTGATGTGATGTGAAACGTGATATGAGATCGTAATCACACTCAGTCTGTTAATGTTTCATTTGTTTGATTCAGAGCCTGTTCACTGGCAAAAGCTTTTTCCAAATTGTGGAGGTCAGAATCAGTCCCCCATCAACATTGTGACACGCAAGGTGCAACATGACCCCAAATTGACCGGTTTGACCTTCCAGGGTCATGGAGACTTTGTCAATATCACAGTGGAAAATCACGGGCACTCAGGTGGATGTAAATTCAAGTTCAAGTCAATACAATCAGTTCACTTTCGCTTTATTTGTCAATATCACACTATTTGTGTGACTCTTGACTCTATTTCTGTGGTAAATCTATGGCAAAATAGTTTATAATCCCAGAATGATGAATAATAATAGCTTCTTCTTCCCAGCTCACTTTAGTCTTCCTCCGACCGTGCGGCTCCATGGAGGGGGTCTTCCGGCCACATACAAGGCCATTCAATTCCATCTGCACTGGGGAGATGACCAGGAGCCAGGCTCAGAGCACTCTGTGGATGGGGAACGTTATTCTATGGAGGTTTGGAGCTCATATCACAATCAGAAACATGCCATCATATCTAAACTATCATATCATCTGAGGTGAAAAACAGTAAGCGTTTTGATTAAGTTACTTCATGGTTATTTTTGGTTCTTTCTACGCAGCTCCACATTGTTCACATTAAAGAGCAGTACAGCAGTCTGACGGAGGCTCAGGGTGACTCAACGGGTGTAGCAGCACTTGCCTTCTTTTATGAGGTACTGATGCCACTTGTTATATTTTTCATTTGATACTTTAACAAAAGTGAGCTTGTAAGATCTTAATGGCCCAGGCGGATAATAACTGCCTTTTATGAACTTAGCAGGTGCTTTACTCTAAAGCCACACGCAGGGCTTGGAAACTATACATTTAGTGTGTGCATTAACTGGGTCTCCGCATTACTAGCAGCATGCTGCTACAGGAACAGCTGGATATAAGTGTGCAGGTACCAGAATAAAACTTTTACATTCTTTTCAGGTGTCTTCAGAGCCAAATAAACACTTTGACAGAGTTTTAGAGGCCTTAGGAAGAGTACGATATGAAGGTGAGTGCCACTTTGCTACTATGCTAGCAATACTATTAACTGAATTTTCTATGTTCTCATCAATTGATTTGAGTCTTGAGCTCTATATCAAACCAAAGCTCCTTTGTGTTTTGATTTTTCCAATGATTAAAGGGAACAGCAGTGTAGTGACAGGGTTTAAACTGGCTGACATCATTCCTGCAGCCAGTAAACTGGATTACTACCGGTACTCTGGCTCCTTGACCACACCAGAGTGTGACCAGATTGTGATGTGGACTGTGTTCCAACAGACTCTGCCTATTAGCGAAAAGCAGGTATAACACACTGAAATCTTTCCAACATCACAGTCCAGGATAGTGTATTACTTGTGATGCATCATTTACAAAAGGGAGTTTAGAAGAACCATATTGGTTCCCAATTTCCTTTCTACCTTTTTAAAGTCTACAGAAACATCTCTGTTACATAAAAGACACCCTTTCATGCAACAGAAAGGTTCTATGGACATTAAAGTTTCTTTATGGAACCATACAGCATACAAGGAACCTTTAATTTCAAGAGTGTAGTTATTGATAGATTCTGGTTAATGGTAGTGAGCAGTTAGGCTATAGATTTTAATTCACATATTTTGGCAATCTTTCTTTGTCTGTTTCAGCTGGCATCAGTGACCCGACAGCTGTTATTTGGGACAGAAAAGCCGATGACTGGAATATTCCGTCCCACACAGAATCTGAACAGAAGAATTGTCTACACGTCTGTGAAAAGTCACAGTCTGTGTGTCCTGCCAGGTCTAATCACCCTGTTTCTGTGCTTCTTTTGTGCTTTTGGACAACAAAAGTGTTTCCATTGAATGGCAGAAAATGCAATCAGCGCATACAAGACATTCTGTTTGACAACACCAATGAACAAAAAACAGCTAAACTATGCTAAGTGCTAGTATAGGGATATGTCTCCAGCATTTGTGAGGTTACAATTTAGAAGAGTGTATATTATTTGTATATTCTCAAATATTGAAGTAAGAAATGTTTTAATGTATAATTAAGTGTAATATGTAGAAAATATTCTCAATAATCTTTCATCAGTTAATAATATGTTGTTTTTAAAGTGCAATGCAAAATAGATGGCACCATTTGTGTTGCAAAAATAAATTGTTGTAATTTATTTAAATGATTAATATATTAATATAATTGTATTTATGCTTGATTAACACTTGAGAAATTATGTGTGGAATGGAATAAAAATTCCATTTTTTTTAATGTAACACTTGACATAACTTTAAACTAAGCTTCAAGATCAGTGTGGCTAAAACTTTATGATAAAACTTGAAAAACAGACAGACTATGAAACTGTGCACAAATACAATCCGCTGCAGTGTCTACAGTTTCAACAAAATGTCAATAAAACTTGAAATAAAAAACTCCACAAAATCTTTAATCAATTTTTTTTATCGAGTGTGTGATTTGTTTCCTCCAACATACATTTCAAACCACTGTGAGTTTTTTTAGTCAAATTCCTGAAGAACTGTTTTTATCTTGTAACCACATTCTGAAATGTTCAATCTGAGCTGTGACGCTACTCTTGGCAGTACCACCGGGGGCGCTGTACTGTTCAACACTACTGTTGTAGTCCCAGACTGAAGAAACGTCACTGTCAAACAAAGGGCTAGACAGAGAGCAAAAAAGTTAAAAATGTAAATAAACAGTCCAAATGCTTTATATGCTGTCTGTATTTGAATGTTCCTGCTGACCTGGCAGTTTTTAAGTCCTCTACACTCAGTTGATTCAGTGGGAGTTTCTTGGACTCAGCGATGTAAACTGCTTTTCCAGCACAGCTGTGGGCCTCTCTGAATGGCATCTGCAAGAAGGATCACTCAAAAATAAAAGTTCTTCCATAATTTAGTCACCTGTAACTTCTTTGTTTTGAGAACAAAGAAAACACAATATTTTGTGATACACAATATAGTTACAGAAAACACAATATTTTGAAGTACTTTGAATTAATAACTTTTTTTGTAAAACAAAGCGTGGCACCCACCCACCTTTGCACTGACACAAAACCACCAAGACATTTTTCAAAATATCTTCTTTGGGTTTCCACACAAAATAAAAGTCATACCAAGTCATTAAGTTTGGAATGGCATGAGGCTGAGTAAATGAGAAAATATTTGTATTTAGGGGTGAACTATCCCTTACTTAAGCAATGAACGGGTTAGTAGACGAGCAGAGCAAATATACTCACTCCCTTTCTGACCAGATAGTAAGCCAGATCGGTGGCCAGCATGTCTGGGCTGAGAGCTTCTTCCATTGTCCTTTTATGAACCTGAAGAATGGATACTGTGCTTTAGACTCAACATCTGACACAAGAGTTCAGCAAAAAATCAAGACGAAATTAAGTTCCATTACGATGCTCAAATTTCAGACTGGCAACAGACTACCACGTGTACATACAAATTTAGGGTCATTCCACCTACTTGCTGTTAAGCTGAAACAACAGTTTTACACTTGAATGCCATTGTCCATGACAAAACAACATGTACAGTATAATCTGTCTCTCACCTGTAGAGTTGAAATGACGCCTGTCGTCACTTGCAGTACAGCATGTACTGTGTCAAAGGTGTCAAACATGGCTTCCTTATCCTCCTGCAGGAGAACAACACTATGACACTATGAGAGAGTGTCTTAGAGTTAAACAATCTAATTCATTATGTGTGTACATGTAGGTCTGAGTGTTGTGTGTACCTGTAGGTCTGAGTGTTGTGTACCTGTAGGTCTGATTATTGTGTGCACCTGTAGGTCTGAGTGTTGATTGTACCTGTAGGTCTGAGTGTTGTGTGTACCTGTAGGTCTTGAGTGTAAATTGTACCTGGGCTTCTGAGTGTTGTGTGTACCTGTAGATCTTTGTTATATGTGCTTGGTAAGCCCTTAAGAGTCATCAGAAAACCTGCACACTGTGTTAATACAGTTGATATTAGATACATGACAAACAATGACTGAACATTGCGTAGTAAATTCCACTGATGATTTGACTGAAAAAAAATGTACACACAAAGCCTATCAAAAATGTGTAGATCAAAAAAGGTTAACTCTCACTGAAATTGGACTCTGAATACAACATACTATATTACTATAATGAGAAGCATCATTAAAAATAAATAGTCAAAGGTCTTATTTTCTATAAAGGCATTAACTAAAGGCATTGTGGTGTTTTGCTTTTTAGATAAAATTCAGTTATATAAAAAAATCATATAAAAATAATTGAAAATATTGCATCATGGGGCAGATAAATGAAAGACACAAATCTTGCTGTAGGCTCTGTTGTGGTGCTCTCTTCTCCTCATTGGGTTTATAAATAAGTACTGTGTCTTACTCTGCCAAACACTCGTCCTGCTTTGCTGCGGATGAGCTCCAGGCTGTCTGCGTTCTTCTTCTGTGGCATCAGACTGCTCCCCGTGCTGCTCATGCAAACATAAACAACAGCATTGATGGGCCACACACACAAACACACACAGCCTGCAAACAACAATCTGTTTATAGCAATGGGCATCCATGACCCATGGCCTCTGTACTATCAGCTAAAGACAAAATAGTGTTGAATCCTGCACACTGTGGCATAACAGTGTCACATTATCGTGTTAATAAACAGAAGAGACTTATTCATGATGACTACTTTTACTATGTAACTAAGGTCCGTACTGTACAGAACCTTGCGGTTAATATCAAGGGAAATCAGTTAATGTTCACAGACAGTACATTTCACAGACCATAAAGAATAATAGCATTAGAAGAAAAGCTATTTGCTGTGCCAACAGATGGTATGAGCTGGAACATGCACTTACAGTCCAAGAGTTGAGTCCAACTGAAATGGTAAGTGTACCATTAAATCACTTGAATTAAGACTCGTTCATTAGCGTTGCTGCAGTGCCTGGAGCTCAACGGCAGCAGTTTCATGATGGAAATGCGCGTGCGTGACCCGATTGCCAAGAGCATGTAGTATTGTAGGGACTAATACTCTAAACCCAAGGGCTTCAAACTAATGATCTGTGTATGTCGTGACATTATGGAGTAATAAGAACATACACACAGGACTTGTTCATGTTCATTGGGCAGCAAATGTTTTTGGCTAATAGCTGTTTGCTATTAGATGACGCTGTTCCTCAGGGCTGTGTTTGATGGCTGAGATGACGTGAAGTGTGATGCAATAGCTGAAGATGGCCATCATTGGACAAATTAAATAAAATAGCCTAACACACTTCCAAACTATAAGGGCTATGTGCAATGCACATAAAGTATATACTTTGAATATGTGCATCTCAGTGTGGGTGATTTGTGATCTTACCTGTATGCATCAGACAGTGTAATGAAGGAGAACTCCTTGGTGTTGTATAAAATCAGATCCTCTGCCATCTTGCTTAGGTGTGTGAGACACATTGACCCCCAAAAGAGAAACTCAGCTGCTCATTGGTTGGATTAAACAACATTGAAAAGACATTATTGTAATTGAAGTAACTGACGAAGTTTATAAAACTTTCATATGAGTATTACAGCAAAAGTACAGACCTACAAAATCCCTCTGTCCAGTAGCATCCATGCTGTTGATACTGAGCTTGTCAAAGTTCAGTTCTGGGGAGTAATAAAAAACATAATAGGTGGCCTGACCTTCTGACCTGTATACAGAAACTGGTAGCTCATGTTTAGACTTTATATATCACTGATTATATAGGGAAAATTGTATTAACCTTTACAGAGAAGTTCTCTGTCAATGTCAAAGGGATTTCCAGCAATGGCTCCGCTGCAAGGCACAAAAAAACCCTCTTTGACTTTCCTTGAGTTGACATGCATTACCACGTCTCAATTTGTATTGTAAGCAGCTAAAGTGTGTAGCATTTATGTGCATTCAAAACTAACCTTCCTAAAGGCAACACATTTGTGTGTTTCCTAATGTTCTCCAGCCGCTCTACGTCCCTGCTTAGCGCCACTGCGTGACTGAAAAAAATAACGAAACCGAAATCAATTCTAGACAATAATAATCAAAGATCAACCTTGATAAAGTTGGTCAAAACACTTTGAGAGACAGTTTACCATTGCCTGAGTTTACAGAAAACATTTAGGTTCATGTATTATAGGTCATATCATTCTATTATAGGTTACCTGAGAATCCAGTGACTCCATCGGATTGGTTGGGCCCTCTGCGTGTGAGTATATCCAGGAAACAGAATGTCGATCTCTCTGGTGTAAAACAATACATGATGATTTGGGATGGGTGTGGGATAATAAGTCTAAGGTCCCTTAAAAGATCTCTTTATTTCTTACACTGCCCCTCTTTCCACTATTGTGTTGATCAGCTGTAACATTTGTCCTTTCAGAGTGTTAATAGCATCCCGTAACCACAGCCGCATATCCGTTACAACCTATCCAACCAATGAGGTAAAATGCAAACAAAATGATACAGTTCAGCATAGTATATGAACTACAGTCCTGTTAAGTCTGAGCCAGGCCTACCTGATCATTTCTGCTTCTGCCTGTGTGCAGCTTTCCAGCTGGATCACCAATAAGCTCCTTTAAAAGCCAAAAATCTCCTTTAGCTCTAGTTAATGACAAAACATTTAATAAATATATCAGCAAATGTTATAATCAAAGTTTGCTTGTAACCTTCAGTCTGCGTTCATTAGCAGTGTGTATATCTTCATCTCCATCTTTGATTGTAAATTCGCCTTTGGACCATTCATCAAAAATCTGATAATAATATAAATATAAGATAATAAGATAAATAACAGCAACAGATATTTTAAAGTACCTTAGTTGTTGTGGGAATAATCTGAAATTAAGTTCTAAGTTCTGGGCTTTTGATGTGAATTGTATTGTGTGCATTATTTTTGTATGTTATGTATTAAGCTTTGGGTTTACAGGGGAATAGACTATGGCACAGTGTCTTGGTAAATATTTACCACATCTTTGCAATGTGTGAAAATATCCTGTGGAATTTAACACTATGAAATAAAATATATGCCGCACACTTACATGAAGCTTATTAAAAAGGCTTACATAGTTAAGTAATGTTGTAAGATGTATAATCACCTTGTCAAGGCCTGTTAGGATCTGTTCCATCTCGTCTTGGGTGACCAGACCTGTTTTCTGTAAAGCTTTGACATACGCTTTACTGCCTTTAATATCAGCCTCCCACATGCGCTTGTCATAAGCGATAGATGCATTAAACTTCTCCATTACTGGGTCGATGTTTCCCACAAACCGACCACCCCACAGTTTATTTCCCTGTTTAACACGGAATTATATTGTATTATACATAAGCTTTAAGAAAACAGCTTTATATAGCTTTACAAACTAAAAGGTGTTTACCTCTGAATTTGCCATTGCAATCGACACAGTATCAAACACAGTCTTTATGTGCGGTGAAAGTAACACTAGCGTTAAAAATACAAACAAACAAATAGCAAACTAAATAACATGTATGCTTAAGTAAAGAAACAACGTCAGATTATTAAATAACTAAACGAACTGAACGTGCATATATTCTTATCGTATCGATCGTTTAGCATGAATTACAGTAACAGTGTCGCACATCCAGCGAGTTGTAAAAAGCTTGAAGGACCGCCCCCTAAACGGACACGTAAATACACGGTATTAAACGATGGGTGGCGCTATGGCACAACATTAAACTGAGCAATAACCTCAATATTTTATATTTAAAAACGTATATTTAATAATAATAACAATGAAATACTATGCTATAAGCTTTAAGGTTGTAAATAACAGTATTACCATTTTAGAAACGGCGTAGATAAAGTTTTATTGATGAACTACCTAGTTTTCCTTCATCAATTGTTGTATTTAAATAAGCTTGAACACCGTAACAAACATACGTTAAGATAAACTTTAACAATAAAACACTGTTTTCTTCATGGAAAGCACGAGTAATTCCATGACGATCAAAACATTAGGCGAATAGTTGTAAAGAACCAAAAAAAACAAACAAAAAATCTCTAGACACAAAATCTCAATACACAAAAAATGTATTTTTAAGAAACCGTAATTGTGGGACTAAATTTTAATCATGAAAACGGGGTAGGAACGTTTAGCAGGAAGTTCAGTTTTCTCACCGGATAGTTATTAGTGGTCGAACCCTGAGGCGTACAGGATGGAGGTGTAAGCGTCATTTATTCTTCAACGTTTTAATAAAGACATATCAAGTCTTTCTGATTATTATTATGATAATATAGTTATATTTGTTGAAATATTGTTGACTGGCTTATAATGGCAGTCAGCGTTTAAACGTAATATTCAGACGTAGCCATGTGATCAGTACATTTAGAGTCCAAGTACCTATATTTATTAGTTCATGTAGGTCTTCTAAGGATCCTTATAAGCTAATAAAGAGCTCATTAATTACAACAGATAATGGACATATCATCTGCCTTGAATAAGCTTATAACAAATTATATTGTTATTTCAATGGAGTTAAGAGACACAGACATGCGTCTTTTGCAGTAATTCAGATCTGTAAAGATCTGGTCTATAATAGCTGACGTCAAAATACCACTTAAGATCAATTACCATGAATTAATACATTGTATTCAAATTGTTTTAGACGGGATGCCAATGCCGCTATGCTAAGCAATTATGAGGTCTGTATGCATTTTTTAAACCTTTCAGTATTTCATTTCACCCATTTTTGTGTACAATTCAAAATGGTTTGAAAGTCATTCATGTGTACGTGTCACTCCAATAGGTCTTTCAGTTGCTGACAGATTTAAAAGAGAAAAGAAGAGAGGTTGTCAAAAACAAGCACAGCGCCGGACAGCAGAATCTCAACACCATCATGTATGAGGTGTGTCATCAATATGACTTTATACCAATATGACTTTTTGCATGTGGGACAGGTTTAGTTTCTACAATACTACTTAACATTCTATACCACGTAAAATTAGTCTCATTATGTTTGTGTTTTTAAACATGTTTACATTTCTTATAATAATAATAACAACAATAATGCTTATTATATTAATAAACAAAGTAATATTTTTTAAGCTTATTTCTTCACTCATTACATGTTTATTTATCTGCCTCAACAGACACTGAAGTATCTCTCCAAGGCACCATGTGTTCATCAGAACCCAGACATAATGAAACAGTTCCTCACTGCCATGTTGCCTCACAAGCTCACAAAGTGAGTCAAGTCATCTGCATTAGCGCAACATATAGAAGACAAGATTGTGTGTGTGTATATATATATATATATATATATACACACATTTTTTACCTTTCAACCAACTTCACAAAAAAGCCACTGAAAAAATTGCCTTCCCTGCCTTAAACAAACGCCCACATTTTAACACTTTTTGTGAAAATGTTTAAGGCTACAGTTCACATGCAAGTGGCTGTTTTCTGCTGTAAGCAGTTTTGTAAGCACTTGATAGTTTTGCTACTGGATTTTCCTGCAATGGTGAAAAGGAAATAGTTTGTTTTTTTCTGTTCTTGTTTAAAGAGCAGAGAAGCTGCAACTCCTCAACCACAGACCTCAGACTGCTGTCGAGATTCAGCTGGTGAGACTCTGGTCTTCTCTGTTCTTTTGTGCCCTTAGTCCTTCCATTAATCTTCCATTTCCATATGTTTCCATACATCTTGTTTACATTGTTGCCCATTTCCTGCCATTTTAAGAATATCAGCAAAAATGTAAGTTCACGTAAGATTAATCAAGGGAGTGTTTAAACAAACAAAAGAACAACAGGTTAAAATACCCAGGGCTGTATCTCCAAAAGCCCAGGACTTATGTTAATGCCATGTGACAGTTTTCTACATGTTGTCAGAGCTGGATGTGTGATCTATATTTTCCTCTTGCAGATGGTGGAAGAGAGTGAGGAAAGACTGACAGAGGAACAGATTGAGGAACTTATACAGAAAGTCACAGACATCTTGCCCGGCGACCCCCAAAAAGAAGAGGAAGCGTCTGCTGACCCAGAGATGGAGACAGATCAATAGAATCATCTTTATGAATAACCTTCTTTCCTTCATTTTCAAACACAGAACAAATGTCTGGATATTTATTGTTAGGACTGTTGAACAAGCTGACTGTCGATGTTTATTGTTAATGTGAATACATGTCAGCCTTGGTACTTGTAAAATCAAATGACATCTGAAATGAAGCAAAGGTTTGTTGTCAAAGTAAAAAAAAGGAATTTTTTTTTCTGATGTCAAGAAATGTCATTGAGCCTTTGATTGAATCTAAACATGTAATAAAAACTTTTCTTTATCTTTAATACTGCATAAAGTTTTGTTGCATAATTCATGGCCATACGTTATAAATTGATGGGTCTTATTTACGGGTAATGGCTATTATTTGCCTGTAGTATAATCTGTGTAGGCTTATTAGGGCTTGTATCCATAAAGTTTCTTTGTAATATTTGTCTATTTTAATTGTATATAGAGACTTTATAAATATTTTGTGTTTCAGGACATTAGTCACAAACTCGATCACCACAGTTAGCAAAACAATTTTGTCTCTCATCTATTTTCTAAGGGGTTAATATTGACTGGCTTGAAAGTTCTTTAAGCACATGTCATCACAATACCCTGTATGCATTTACTTACCATTGTGCCGTAAAAACCAACAACAAAACCAAGTCTAGTCTACAGAGAGACGAACTAGAGAATTGTTTTTTTTTACTTAAAGCAGTACATAACTATATATGTTTGTAAAGAAATGAATACATAGTGTCACGCTTTGAATAGATCTCAGTCTCAAAAGAACCAAGAGAACATGCGGTAACGTGTTGCTGGTGTTCATCTCAAATGAACCCTGAGATCAGAAGAACCTGATTTGTGACATGTTACAAAAAGAAACCTGACGAGCCAATGAAAAGCGTTTGAATTGCTACAGGCGTTTGCTGTAACCAATGAAATTTGCGCGATGCACTTCAGCGCTAACTAACAGCGTATGTATCACACATCGCGTAATTTCAGCGATCAATCGGTAGCTCTTGTCTGTGGTTCATTTTTGAACTGGGGGTTATTTGAGTTGTAAACACTAAATATTAATGTTATTAATGTTCAGAGTTTCATGGCGCACGATTTAGATCATTTTCACGTCCGCATATCATCACACAGTCGTGCTTCTACAGAATGCAGGATTTGAGAAGTTGCACTTTCTATGTGGTAAGGCATGGTTGTGTATTAGCTGTTTTTCCGAATTGTTGAAACTAACAGGAATTGGGTTTTTCTACGAGATTTTATAAACCAGGCTGTTCTTGTTACAGGCTGCCTGTCGTGTTGGCAAATAACTTTGATCTCAGGTAGATTCTGTACTGCATTTCTCCTGCAACCATTTTAAACGTGTCATTTTGTTACACTGCCAACACATAAAAATGCATGTCGCGGTGTTATCGTAATAACCAATTCGGCTTTAGTCGGTATTACACAAGGTCATGGTCATACCCGACCACATATAAAAGGTTTCTGATATCGTAAAATATATCGGCATTAATGCTGTTCCAGAATGAACTCATGAGTGTTGCAGTTACAGCTCTGTGTACTTGTTGCGTTGTTGCAGTACGTGCATGTTATACTGAAGTAACCTATAAACGAGCCAAGCTTGGGCGCCTTTGTTTACCCTCTGAAAGGAAATACTAATAATATATTTTAAAACGTTATGCATTTAGGTCGTGTTTTATTTTGATTTTGTATGCTACCTATGGCTGTCGATCGCTACATAAAATGCTGTCGAAGTAGGAAGCTGCATAGGTTTTGAAACAGCCTTGGGTTTTAGATTAGAAGGACATTCGCAAACGTGGTATTGCGAGATCCAGGGTGTTTTATTGAAACCAAATGTCAGATGTGTAACAGGCATGTCATCTTTGTTTAAACGAGCATCCTCAGACAGTGAATAACAGGATGTATGGTGTTCACAGGTGTTACCACAATGTCACACGTACGTTTTGTGTAGCTTGTTTGTGTAGGTCAAAAGTTAGACTTGCTTGGTGTGTATATATGCAATGCTGAAACTTATGAATTTATATACATATAATGCATGCAATTGACATAGAAAATGCTTAAACAGACCTATGTAAGTTTAATGTTATTTTTACTCTTTCACAGGCACAATGGTGTTAACAAAGAGCACAAGGCTTGAATTACCAAGCCTCAATTTATTACCAAAACCTCATGCAAGACCCTGAAGGACTGCTGCCTGGAATTTTTGGTCCACCCCTTCCCCCCAGAAACGCAGGGCTTTACCTAAACTGCCTTTCTGCATTCTTGTTCTCTGGACCTCTCTGGAAAGCATTCACTTTTTCTTTCCGAAATTTCATTTTTCTGCCAATGTACCCTATTTCCTGTCTCATTCTTCTCTTCCTCATACCTTATTTGCCATCCCAGGTCTACTTTAACTGCTAACCCTCTCTAATTCTAACAATCATGAGAAAACAAACTTGCAAAGTTCTCCTGGTCTGTGTGATCATCAGCTCCATTGCAGTATTTTATCTAGGTATAAGCACTTTTGAATGTCCATATTCCCGTTCTCATACTACACAGCATGTGTGGGCCGCAAATCTGCATGCTGGTAGAAACCTTAGCGACTCCTTGCAACTTCCTGAAGAGTTTAATGAGGAAACCCCTCTGATTTTTGTTGGTGGAGTCCCCCGTAGTGGCACCACGCTAATGCGAGCTATGTTGGACGCCCACCCTCTGGTGCGATGTGGAGAGGAGACCCGTGTTATCCCCCGTCTGTTAGCCATGCAGGCCACCTGGAGTAACTCAGCACGCGAACGGGTCCGTCTTGATGAGGCTGGTGTCACAGATGAAGTCCTGGACTCTGCGGTACGCGCCTTCCTGTTGGAGATAATAGTAGGGCATGGTGAACCTGCCCCGAGGCTGTGCAATAAGGATCCATTTGCTCTGAAGTCCCTGTCCTACCTCTCCAAACTCTTTCCGAGGGCAAAGTTCATCCTGATGCTTCGGGACGGAAGGGCCACCGTACACTCTATGATTTCCCGCAAGGTGACCATCACGGGTTTTGACTTGACAAGTTACAGGGACTGTCTGGTGAAGTGGAACCGAGCAGTTGAGGTGATGTACGACCAGTGCCTGGCTGCGGCTCATGGGAACTGTCTGCCTGTGCAATATGAACAGCTGGTGCTGTACCCTGAGAAGGTGATGCGCAATCTCCTTCAGTTCCTGGATCTGCCGTGGGACTCCACTGTGCTACACCATGAACAGCTTATTGGAAAGGCTGGTGGAGTTTCGCTGTCAAAGTGAGTGATTATCTAAGCTATTAGCTGTCACAGTTTTTAAATTGTCTAATTTTAGAGGCTATGAAATGTAATAATGCATTTTTCACTGTGCATATAAAGTTAGCATTTAATTGCTTTATTGTCAGCTCTCTATAAAAGCCTGGCTTGACAATGCTTCATGGCATTCACATCCTTGACTGATGAATAAGACATCATCAGTTTCTGTGTTATGAAATCAATAATTTAATGGTTAAAGTAAATGTAAAAATTTCACATACAACAAAGTTTTCTTATATACCTATGGCTTTTGTGTCAGGCACACAGTTTTGCATTTCCTGATCTGGACTTTAATTAGCAGTTTAATCTAAATATGGTAATGAATTTGAGATAAATACAAAGTCATTAGCAGCAAATGGTTTTAGAATTTTTAGTGAGGGCTAATTTAGTCCTGTAGTAATTAAACCAGTGCTAGACATTTAAATCCATCTCAACTATAATATGTTGTTGTTTAATTACAGCATTTCCTGTGCTTACAGACCAGCTTGAAGTATATGCATGCATGAATTAAATCACAAGAGGGCAGACTAGCTTAATAGCGTGACAAGTTCTTATACTGATGTTTTAGTCTGTAGCATTATGCTGTGTTTGTAATTGCTGTGTTCCTTCAGAAATTATAGAAAACTGACTGTTCCTTATGTTTTTTTGTTGTTGTTTTATTTCCCTGTTTCTCCTCCAGGGTGGAACTGTCAACTGACCAAGTAGTGAAGCCAGTGAATACAGAGGCTTTGTCTAAATGGGTGGGAAGCATCCCTGCTGATGTGGTGTCTGATATGGCCAGCCTTGCTCCAATGCTAAGTCGATTGGGTTATGACCCACTTGCCAACCCCCCAAACTACAACAAGCCTGGTCTCTTATTCCTAAACAATACAAGAATAGTGAGGGTGAACTAAAATTGAACTAAAAAATACATTGAAGCAATAAAGTGTTAACATTTTTATGAACACACAAACCCTCCACTCGAATTAACAATAGAGAATTGGCAAATTCAGTTTAATTATGTCCGTTTGTGAAAAACAAAGGTTATATGAAATTTTTTTTACTTGTACTTGTGTGATGTATTTTGTGCTTAAAATAAGGTTGCTCGCTGTTATTTGTGAGCAGATGTCTGTATCTTTTGTTACTTTCGTAGGTGTTAATGCATTATGTTATGTTCTTACCATACAGGAAATTGTCTTTAAAAGAGGAAGTTAACGTTATAAAAAGTGAACACTTTTTTTGTGGTGCGTGTTTGTTGTCTTTAACTTGTCTTTAACTTCAGTTAAAGACACGTTGTCTTTAACTTCAACATAATAAAATGTTAAAGATGTTTCATAAAAGGTTACATTTTAGACAATCTAATGTCTATGAAGGCTCCTTATTCCTAAACATGAATTGTATATTTGACTCACCATTCATATGTGAAGAACTAAATAGATTCAAGTTTACACAACTGTTAGCTGAACCAAGTCAAATGTTATTTGAAGAAACTGTTCAACTTTTTGTGCTACCAAAACAACATATTTATTAAACATTTATTTCTACTGAAAATATTTTTTGTGTGTAATGTACATGGAAAATTAACAGCTTACTATATAGGTGGTTACAAAAACAACCCAAAAAGTATGGTAGTCTTGTTTTAAACGCGGAAACGTTTTAAAAACATTTGTGAAAAAGATACTGACCCCGACGTGATTTGAACACGCAACCTTCTGATCTGGAGTCAGACGCGCTACCGTTGCGCCACGAGGTCTTGCTGTAAAAGCTTTCTCATGCATTATACATATAAATAATGACATAATATGTGTCTGTTGTACGGGGTGTCTGTACGTAGAATGTAATAAAAACGTTCATAAAAACGACATAAGATTTCAAACCTATCGTTTGCCAACAAGCGAAAATACATTTAATCTTATGAAAGTGTTAATGCGTAATATTAATGTGTAATATTAATGAACCCGAACAGCTCCCTGGTGGTCTAGTGGTTAGGATTCGGCGCTCTCACCGCCGCGGCCCGGGTTCGATTCCCGGTCAGGGAACAAGCTTTTCTTATTTTAAACACGAAACTACCATTAAAAACATTTACATACAATATGAAACATTAAACAGACGGACGTGTTCACAACAATAAACATCGCAAGATCAGTTATTTATTGTGTTAGTTTCCCTACTCGTTACAAACAGATAAAATAGTCGTCAGCAACACAAAACGGCCACCAAAAGAACGCAATGGTAAAATATAATCCTATTACATTAGGATATTACATTATATCCTAAGGTCTATTAATCCTAAGGTTAAGGTCTATTACATTAACTTTAATCCGGATTTAAAGTAAAAGTGTGTTCGCTGGAATTAGATGCCAAATAGAAAATGAATCATTCAGGCTACAACGACAAAACACATAAAAGAATAAAAAAGGTGTGATTTTGTTTGGTCCTTTAATTTTGACCATTAACTGTTGATGATACGTTAAAATCTTTATGAAAAGCAAAGTTTGGAGGCTTAGCAACGTCGAGATGTCTTTTAGAAAGAAGATGCCACCCTTTGGTTATACACACCAAAGCTCACATAGTGTGACAGGAGGTGAGTCGGACATCCTATCATTGCATTCGGACCAGTCGTTTTATTTGACGATCCTAGACTGTCCACAAAAGATACAGATTATATCTAGATTTTGCTCACTTTGTGACTGATATGCCTTTTAAAGACCAAATAATATATAACGAGAAAAATATTTTGGAATCAATCGTTGTTTTGCAATACCTGTCGTTACCGCTAGTGGCGCAACAATCACACGTTTCATCCATTTTCCTACGTCAAACACGTGACACCGTTTAGCAACTACGACTTGAACTGTTATCGCTTATAAACGCTTATAAAAGTTTGTCGAATAATAAGTCTAAGTTTTATACCAAACTTTGGATGAGGTAGAATGACACACTCTTATACTGACATATGTAACAGGTAAATGCTTTGAGGATTATTAATAATTCATTTTTGTTAGAAATGTTTTCACACATACATAGCTTTATTTTTTTATTTGATGTAATTTATAAGATGTGTGACAAGTAGTTCTGTGCTAAAATGCCTCCAAAATGTCGACAGATTGAATGTGTTGCGGCTCCAGGGCGCAGTAACTGTTAACGGTGAGCTATGTTATTATTGGTCATTTGTGGAGACACGTTTGTTTAAGCTTGTAGTTTTAAATCTACAGCAGAGGGCAAGTGTTACTTTCTCTGAAGTCTTTAATATTTTATACATACATGTTTAAAATGTGCACGAGAACAGACGCTATCAGCCACACGTTTTTATCAGGTTTGATGTGTTGAACTGACGGTATAACTGACGTGATTTACGTGAGGTATGAGCTCACTGTTCTTATTTAGAGACATTAAATAAGTCTGTAATTCTGTAATCTGAAATTTTAAACCTACACTGAACACTAAATCTTAATTGTACTTTCATTTGTAGCTAAAAAGAGATTCACGTAAGCATTACACATATGGCTTTAGTGTGGTTTGTGGGAACATGGCTACCACTAAGCCACGTCTCCACGTCACAGGCTTAAATTTGCTAAATAACAGATTTGTGTTCATTTTAAACCCACATTCATAGATTGCAACGTTATAGGAACGCTAGGGTTTGAGCCTCAGGTTTGTGTTTCCTATGAACCATGGCACCACTAAGCCACTCCTCGTTAGTATAGTGGTAAGTATCCCCGCCTGTCACGCGGGAGACCGGGGTTCGATTCCCCGACGGGGAGATGCACTTTTGCATGTGTTTGTCCATTTCAATACACATCATTTTACTACAAAAGCATATAATCATTTAGGCGCTACAATGTTTTACTCTCTCAGTAAGACAAAATTAACACCAAAAGCTCTTTTTATGAATCTTCAGTGCTGTGTCATGAAGTGCCAGTATGTTAACCAGAATTGTAGTCATTTTCATTTCACCAGGAGTCATAGATAGTCATATATAAACGCATACATGCTGGCATTTATTAATGACTTGTTTTGTTTGTATTATTTTTATTGTTTCTGTTATGATTTGCTCTTTGTGGACTTTAACAAGTGGACCTAAAGGGTCCACAGAAATCTGAAGGGCTGGTGCTATTTGGAATGGGGACATAAATAGCCATGTAAGGCAGGAAATATTTGGAAAGTTTCCTTGATTTTTCCCTGTTTTAGGAAACAGGGTTTTCTTTGACATTGTATGGTTTTACATACATACAAATACATTTCATATTAATCTTTGACTATCTTTAAACATTTAATCTATGTTACTTTATGGAGCAGTTATTTAGCATTGACTGAAACAGATTAACATTGATATTGTTATGGTGACACATTATGCAGGACTAAGAAATAGTTGAAGGTTTTATGTTGTGTGCATTTAACAATAGCAGAAGGGGTTTTTATGTAAGCAGTAAAAGTCATTTATGTCAGTCAACTCATTTTACAATACAGAAGATGCCACACAGAAGTTGTTTACTCTTATTTTTACAGCTGTATGTCCACATTTTACACCATAATTTTCAAAGCAAGATGTCTACAACTTTGGTATATGATTTTAAGAAGGGAACATATCTTAAAGAATTTATAATACAGATAAAATTCTTAAAGGGAATATTTTAGAAATAAAAGTAAAACTATCCTTATATTAAAATGAAAACACAGAAGATACAAATAAAAATCATAAATACTTAAATACATCTGACATCGTTTAGTATGCATAGCACAGCCCGGATTAGTTCATTTGAGATGAATTGGTTAACCCATGCAGGTTATAACAGTTATAAGGTTATAAGTTCACTGACAGTAAACACAACTAAATTACATGACGAGAAGTAATCCAATTTACAGACAACAGCAGGATATTATAACATAATGCTATATAATACAGAAACAAAATAGTTTTGTTAAACATGTTTTTGCCATTACACTAATCTGCCATATGCTACAAATTGCATATTAAAACTCTTTTCAGAAAAAATATGAACATGTTTACAAATATATGTTTTTGAATAAACTCTAAAAGGAGCATAGTTCCACGTTTTGAAGTCAGTTAAAGTCACGACCATAATCAAATATATTTCAGACTGAAACAGAATATTTAATGGAAAAAATGCAGGGCAGTTTCTGACATCCGATTTTGTACCAGAATTAAGTTGGATGGTTATAGGGTTGAACTCTAACTAAAACCGGACAAACATGCACTTTTTCTGTAATTAACGGTATTCTCATCAAGTCTATAATTACTACACAGAAGTTTAACAAAGTTATAATGTAGTGCAATTCAGTATAGCATGCAAGAACATTCTCCAAAAAACTGGACTCAATGGTCCTATGACTGGTTTACGGAGTGCTAAGAGAAAAAACGTGTCACAGTGTGATTATTGAATGCATACAGATCTCCAGGCCTTAAAATATATAGCTTTCTTAAAATACATTGATTTCAAGCATAATTAAGCTAATGGTTTGTGCTGATTGGTGTGTGTTGGCAAATAATTGTACAAGATTGTGTTGTGTTGTTTGCATACATACACATTATGGAAGCGGCAGGGTAGCTTTGGGCATAAAGCTTTTTGCTACACTTTAATGGAAAGAGAATTATCTATGCTGAAAGGAGGAGGTTTATTTGAATATACAATCTTATAAATATCTTGTTTTTGTGTGTAAATGTACCTGTGTTATGTAAAATACCAGGACACTCAGTCTCAAGTTTTAAAGGGGACATTGGATATCAATTTTTCACAAATTTGTGTGACCTTTTAACCTTGTCAGTCTTTTAAATGATAATAAGTCTTTATAGCTTAACACATAGCAGGTTACATGCCAGGATAATTTATTGTCCAATGCTTGCTAAAGTGAAATGTAGTACTTTCGTTAGCTAGCTTAGTTTCCTGTGTACAAAATAGCTGAGAAGGGGGCGGTCTACGCCCATATAAGGAGACTCTGTATTTGGCTCAGGAAGTTGTTTTATTTAAATGGGTAGCTATCTGCATAACAACCAGCTGCAAATTGAAACAGCTCACTGGATGACAGTCTCAGACTTGAACAGCCTGTAAAAACTGGCTATGTGTTTTTTTGGAAACTGGAAGACATGTCATAAACCTAATTAAATGCAAAAATAGCTAAAATAAGTGACAATTTCAGCCAGTGTCCCCTTTTATGCATCATGTTATGCAGTGCTTGTAAATTCTCATTTGAGAAGCAGAAGTCTGAATAACTGATTATCTGGTAATGAATGATAAACAATATGGATATACCATGGAAGGAACAGGAACACTGTACTACTGTCAACTTCTCACAATTTACTGGATATTCATGCTAAACAGAGGAGTTGGTAGGAGCTGGTGAATGGTAGTTTTCACATACGTAAAACTGAAGATACCTCCCTCTTTATTTAACAACTGGTATCCATGTGATGAAGACAGTTAAAGACTGTTTTGTGGCTTAATATATGTGACCTGATGGTTACTGCCTTGGTTTCATTCTCAACTTTTGCTATTGATAAAGCGGTACCAGTGAGTTAACAACCTCGTCTCGCACAGAAACCAGAAGTGACACTTCAATTGCAATTGTAGTACAAATCATGCATTTTAACGTTACATTCTGACAGCGTTCAAAGTGGATGTACTTTCTGTTTACGTCTTCAGGTGAGTGCTGGATGAGGAGCTGTGAGTGCAGTTAAATGAAATGAAGCCAGGGAGGGTGACCCGGCCGTGTGTGTAAATGTCACGGTCAGATCCCTTGTTCATCCTTTTTACCAGATTCTTCTCATACAGTAAAGGGTGATAGGCACCCAGGGTGCAGGCGGCATCGCTGAAGCGCTGGTAATAGTGGCAGAGCTCGGTTTTTCGGCGGGAAGGCAGGAACTCATACACATGGACCACCTCACACAGAGACATCATTAAAACTGTGCCTGTGGGGATGGAAGGAGGATTTTCTTACCGCTTGTGGGTCAGACAGTTTGTCCAATGAAGTTTGTTGTACAGATATTAGTTATAATATTGGACACTGCACATAGAATGTAAAATATTCAAAAGTTAAGCCATATTTTACCTGCTTCACATACTAATCTTTACATAACTTACCCAACAGGCCAGATGAGGGTGGGTTTTTTTGGATAGGTTCACCCATGTTGTCTTGTATTCTCTGCCATAGCTGCCATTCCATTTTTGGGTGCAGAATGTAAAATGGCTGTTGAGGGTGTATGCGTCGATATCGCTGATACTGTTTAAATATTGGGTAATCTGTCTTATTGTACCACTAAAAGAAAAAAAAGTTAAATTAGAAAAGCACTATACAAAAATATTTGATTTTCCCCTAACATTTTAAATCTATTTGCCATTCCATTTTTGGGTGCAGAATGTAAAATGGCTGTTGAGGGTGTATGCGTCGATATCGCTGATACTGTTTAAATATTGGGTAATCTGTCTCATTGTACCACTAAAATAAAAAAAAGTTAAATTAGAAAAGCACTATACAAAAATATTTGATTTTCCCCTAACATTTTAAATCTATTTGCTGTTTGTAAGTGACCTTCTGATTCATTTTGTCTGCCTGTCTAAGTAAAACATTGTGTAACAGTAAGTCAAAGAGGGAAAAGCGTGGCATCTCCCCGTCGGGGAATCGAACCCCGGTCTCCCGCGTGACAGGCGGGGATACTTACCACTATACTAACGAGGAGCGGCTTAGTGGTACCATGGTTCATAGGAAACACAAACCTGAGGCTATGTACCACACAGCTAAAGCTAAAGCTAGTCTGTAGAATTTTTGATTCAAAATGATTAAAAATCAGTTATTAATCAAAAATATGACAGATCAGTGTTCAACACAGATGGAATCTGTGTTGAACAGATTCTACTGTTACACAATGGAATGATCAGGAAGATGATCCAGCTACTATACTGCATGTCCAAGCAACAACAGATTGTGCAGCATTTTAGCTTGTTCCTGCAGCAGTTGCTTAGAATTTAAACCTGTCACCCATGATAACAACTCTGCAGGTAGCAATTTTATGTTTCAAACTGAGATGGCAGTAGAGAGGCAAAAGTTACAGATTGCACTGTGTGTAATGGGAAGCTAATTCCCTTACCTATCATGTTTTCATATAGCTGAATTGCAGAATGTATATGTTAGCAATGTTATAAATAAGAACAGTGAGCTCATACCTCATGCAGATCAGAGGAGTAAGGGGCAGGATCCCAGCCTACTAAAATCCCTGCACTATACAAGGAACTTGACAGAAAATGGTGGTCCTCTGATCCCATTACCTATGCAAAAAAAATAGGTCTTGCTTTTAAAATGTGCTTTATAATACTTGCCATTTTAACCTTTTACTAGAAGGAGAACTGAAAGAAATACCTGAGAATTGATCAAACGCACTGTTGTTTTACAGCCCACATCTTTTTTAAAGCCTGTTGTTGGTGCAGCATTAAATCGTATCACTGCATCATGAGAATCTAGAATGCATAGAACTTTTCAGTCATGCTGCTGTAATCATAAATATTTCATACATAAACAAACTGGTACATAACACTATTAATTCTTTGAGAGTCTTGGAAGCGTCAATGTTTAAATAAACATAGCAAAATTACATGTTCCATTACATTCTTACAAATTTCAGTTATATAAGAACTGTAGTTTACTGTGTATGCTACAAAATAAAAAAATCAGGTTCAGTGTATGTTATGAATTTAGGGATTACCAATTTCCTTTCCCAGTCCAGAATTCTTGAGGGAACCGGCAGATGACACCACAGCACAGGTCTTGAAGGGGCCAATATCAGAGGTCAGTTGGCGTAAAGGTAACTGAGAGGCCCATGGCAACCCGGCGAACGGCTCCATGTCTTGCGTTAAAGTTGTAATATGTACCATTTCCTTGATCTGACAGAGAAGGTCTGGTCCACTGAGTTTAGAGCGATGTGCTGCAGTCTCAGCTCCAGGGTACTGAACCCCATATTTATTCATTGCCTAAAATGACAAAATTCCAAAGCTGAAATGGCAGTTTTGGGTTGAATATTTTGACATGAACATAAATATGCTAAACCATATATATATATATATATAT